>WAAD01011767.1:189138-360995 GCA_013389945.1 Fregata magnificens
CCCCTGTACTCGGCACTGGTGAGGCCGCACCTCGAATACTGTGTTCAGTTTTGGGCCCCTCACTACAAGAAGGACACTGAGGTGCTGGAGCGTGTCCAGAGAAGGGCAATGAGGCTGGTGAAGGGTCTAGAGCACAAGTCTTATGAGGAGCAGCTGAGGGAACTGGGGTTGTTTAGTTTGGAGAAAAGGAGGCTGAGGGGAGACCTTATCGCTCTCTACAACTACCTGAAAGGAGGTTGTAGCAAGATGTGTGTTGGTCTCTTTTCCCAAGTAACAAGCGATAGGACAAGAGGAAATGGCCTCAAGTTGTGCCAGGGGAGGTTTAGATTGGATATTATGAAAAATTTCTTCAGGGAAAGGGTTGTCAAGCATTGGAGCAGGCTGCCCAGGGAAGTGGTTGAGTCGCCATCCCTGGATGTATTTAAAAGACATGTCATGTGGCACTCGGTGACAAGGTTTAGTGGTGGACCTTGGCAGTGCTAGGTTAACGGTTGGACTCAATGATCTTAGAGGTCTTTTCCAACCTAAATGATTCTATGTATCTATGATTCTATAATCCCATTGTGTGTGCATACCACCCTATAGTGTGATAATATAAGAGACAATTTAAGTACCCAAAGTCAGGAAATTGAGCGTTTCTGTTCCCATAATACTACTAAACTCTCTTCTCTGTATGGTGTGTTTAAGCCATAATTATGATAAAATCCACAGGAAGACACAAAATCTTACATCTGTACTTGGGGCTAGATCATGGTTATAGTGGGAACTGGGTGTTCATAATCTCTGAATTTTACACAATTAAATATTCAACATAGTAAATACATTTGCATTGTATATGGCACAATTGTAAATGAAGAGACCTGCAAGGAAAACATTATTATTTATAGCATGCTGTGGTTGCATTTCTTAGTATTGTGTTTAATAGTTTCCTTGTTCGAGTTTGAAACTTTGATGAATGAAGAGATGCCAGGACACTATGATATGAGTCTCATCCCTCAGCAAATGCATGTTGTGTATTGTCTTTTATCCTTAAGAAAGGAAGAGGGGCTTTTACAACAGAGGGTTCTCCGGTTGAGCAGACAAAGGTATATGAGAAGATCAAGTTGTTAGAAGCTGAAATAGACAAATTTGGACTAGAAATAAGGTGCCCATCTTTAACAACTATGATAATTAGGCCCTGAAAAAATGTTCTAGGAGTTGTTATGAACTCTCCATTAATAGAAATCTTTAAGACAGGATTGGAATTTCTCCCCCCCCTTCAAACAGAAATTAATTCAGAGAAGTTCTCAGGCCAAAGGACCCGCGGGGATGTTCTCTGGCTTTGTAATTTGTGAATCCTTCATGAGTCATATTCCAGCCTTGGTTATACAAAAAAGATGATCTTTGTGGTTGAGAGAAACAGAGAAATGTTTCCTCCACATGGTCTCTGTGTGACACTGGGACTCACAAAGATTGTCTGTGGCTCTCATTCCTATCTATAAAATGGATGTAGTATATTTTTCCTCATATGGGTGTAGAGAATTGCGATGCTTCTGTGCAGAGAAGCTTGGGATCTATAGAGCTGTGTCCATCTGAGTCATGCTGGGTGGTTTTTTTCCCTTAGATGTTTGCAAGTAGGATTCAGAGACACTCATCTCTCTGGTGTTAATAGTAATGGATCATCTGCGGGAATGTGGTAGGGCAGAGGTAAATTGGATCACTGCATCTTTTGATTGCCCTGATTTCTGGCATGTGTATGTGGAGGCCAAGTGAGAGAATGACCCTGGCCGACACAACTGCTCTTTGATGCTTATGTCATCTGCAAAGGCCTGTGTTCAGCAATGCCAGGCTCACTGCAAACAGAAATGTGAAGGCAAAAAAAAAAAAAAAAAGAATCCCTCTGTTTCTGGGTGTTTTTCTAGATGATTCAAGCTCCTTAATTTCCAGTTCTTTGTTGGTCCATTGTATCTGGGGGTATAATGGAAGCCGAGAATTGAAGTGGCAGGAATGCTGGAGATGGTAGGGTGATAAATAGGCCTGAAAGCTATCAATAATTTTCCTGACCAGCATTTGAGATCATCTTTCACTCTTGCCCTCTCTCTGGGAAGATGGCATAGACATTGAAAGTCACCATGGCCCCTTAAAATATGTGCACATAGAATTCACGATCGTTGAGTCCTGTGACATGGGCAGCAAAAAACTTCTGCCAGAACATGGTAGCACAGGGCTAGTGTACGTTTCTGCCACATCACTGAGATTTGATTCCCCCATGCTCCTTTTCCTGCCTACTGCATGTGTAAGGGAAGTTCTTAGTCCCTTTTGGCCCTGGGGTTGCCCTTCCCAGCTGCATACTGCACAGCATGCTTAACCTGTCACTGTGCACCATCAGCTTTTCAGGACCTAATTGGATAAACCCAACTCTAGAGGCCATTGAACGTGCCTGTAACAGTGCTTAATTAAAGTGCAGAAAGTTTGAAGAGATAGCAAGTTAAGGCTTAACGCAATAACGAAATGGCACTATTCCACCATCTGCTTCCTTCAAGACGTTAATTGCTTCCTCATATTTGTTTGTTTTAATTAGGAAAGAACCTTGATTAAAATGGAAGGAGGAGGGGTAAGGGTAGGGAAACGAAAGGCTGGGAGGAGAGGAAGAGAGGAGTGCAGGAGAGGGAGAAAGGAATAGAAGATGAAGGTTTGACCTTCTTACCCACTTCTGCAGAATCTTCTCTGATTGTGCACCATGACTGCAGCGCTTTGTTTTTTCAGTCTTGAGTAATAACCCCTGTGGAAGAAAGGTAACCAGACTTTCCCCATGTTTGCTTCTTTTTTTCCTCTCCCTTAAGCTACCGTCCATCTGCATTAAGTTCATCTTGGAAAGACTTCAATTTCTTATGAGCAGCACCAGATAAAAGCATTTTCTAATGATTGATAACCATGTCTGCTTGAAGAATAATGTCAGCAAATTTCTGAATAGATGACCGATAAAAGAAAACTTAAAAAATAATTAAAAAACCCACTCCCCCATATTCCAAAGTAGTGGCTTTGGCTGAAACTTCAGGGATAGGAGCTTAGAAACTTTTAATTGGATTCATCTGACTTACCTTTGTCTCTCCCTTTTCTGTTTCTTTCACTCCATGTCTTTTTTTTTTTCCCCTTCCCTTTCCCCTTTTTAACCCTCTTGAGAGTGAAGTCTGATTTCCCAAGCAAGTATAAATGTAATTAAAGTCAAACACAGCTCTTACAAAAAGGGAAACAATTAATTTCTTTTCTGGGCCATTGGTGTTGTGGACGGATTTTGAAAATGGAAAAGCACCAACCTGGGAGCATGAAATGGGGATATTGGAGTCACTGAAATAATAAAATGCTTAATAGCATGATGAGTAAAAATGCTGGTTTTACAGGGGACTATAGGCCTTGTGTTATTCTGTTCTCACCTCCTCTTCCTCACCCTGCTACCTTATAGAGGCTGTAGCTTTGACATACCCAAACCTACTGTCCCAGGGACTCTCAGTCTTTTTTTTTATTTGCCACTTAGGATTTTTTTTTTTTTTTTAAATCTCTTTCACTAGTGGAAAGTAGTTCCATTCCCCTGGGGCAAGCTTAAGAAAGCTTGTGGTCAAAGAAAAATCTTAAACTTACGTAATCTCCTTCCTAAAAATAGAAAAAAGAAAAAAAAAATCCCCAAACCAAAACACTCACCTGATCAGCTTGAATGGATTGGTGAATGTTTTCTTTGATAACTGTGGAAAATGTGTATGCTTCACATTGCAGGCCCATCCCTTTAGCTTAGCTCCCACCTGTAGCACTGGCTACTCTGGTTTTTGCTGTTCTTGAAATTTCATCAGTATGACCAGTCACCTTTGTAGCAGACTAGTGTATATATATGTATATATATATATATGTATGTGTATATATATATATATATGTAAACAATTATTATACAATATGTATGGACAAATATTTTGTGGCTGGGAGGTTTAGTACAAGGAAGGGAGCATGGCTTTTCACTTGTGGATCTCTGGTTCAAAATCAAGTGCTTTAATTTCATCCTTTAAATATAATGTAATTGTTCCCTTGGGGCAGGATAGGAGACTCACTGGATCAATTCTAATCACATTGCTTAGTGTTACGCACTTGAATACCTCCGAGATGTAAGCTATAAAAGAACCAGAGGAGAACCCAGGTTTGCAGGGACTGCAGATTAGACTGAGTGGTATGCTGGGGTACCTTGGGTCTTCTTGGGACACCTCCTATTCCTAAATTAATTGGGTTTCTTTTTGCATTATAAAACCCATCAAGATTCCAACTCAATGCGATACAATTACTAGTTCCATGCAATTCTGGTCATCCCACCTAGAGGAAGTATGGAAAAAGTTCACCAGACCCTCAGTGATAGCTCTGAAGAGACATGGAAGGGCTGGGACTCCTCAGCTTGTCAGAAGAGGGCTGGGGCAGGGAGTGCTGTAAAAGCCACAGTGGCCTGGAGAAGGGAATGTGGCCTCCAGTTCCTGGTTTATAGCCAAGACTGAAGTGGAGAGGAGAGGGGTGGCTTTATTAAAAGTGTGAATGTGTGTTGGTGTTGAGAAGCAGGATGTAAAATGACTGAGCAGGAGGCATACTTCCACTCTGGTAGTGGGCAGTATGAGATGGCACTGAAGCAAGAATCTGGTGAGGAGGAAAGGAGGGCGCACACGCCAGTCCCTCTTAATGCAAAGTTACTGTAATAGAGACAAGCTGATTTCATTGTGCAGGGTCTTGTGTTTTGAGTGTGAAATTACTGAAAGAGTAATTTCACCGGTAATTTCACCACCCCCTGGCTGGGGTGGCTAGAGGCACCAGTATCTAGCTGGTGTCTTGGCAAAATCCGTCAACATGAGAATTTTCTCAGCCTAGTGTTGTGGAGTCTGTTATGGATTAATGTCTGGAGAGGAAGATGACCCTGTGGGTTTTGGGATTCTTAGCTTTTATGGGTGTGAAGATTAAGGGAAGTTTGTTCTTGAAGTCTGTGAAAACAATTGAATCAGAGTGTGGTGGTGGGTTTTTTTTTTCCCTGACTTTATTGCTATAACCTACCTAAATAGCAAATATTCTGCTGAACACCACTATTGCCTTCCTCCTCTGCTCAATCATGCACTCTAGCCTCTATGGTACTGTTACCTCAGACTTTATTTTGATCATCATGAAACAGCCTGCAGTCTTATTGTTTAAAATCAACTAATTGTGTAGTGAATGGCAGGTGTCATTTGGTACAGTTGCACTCTTAATCTCTCCCACTAGTCAGACAAAGCTATTGGGAATGTATATTTTAGGAGATATACTTCGAGTGCCTCTAATTCTGCCGCCCTGGATGAGCAGTGTTTGTCATAGTGAAGCTGTACAGAATTCTCTTGGGAGGCATGTGACAGAAAGCCAACAGTGAGCTGTAGTCTAAGACAACAGACTGGCTCAGTGCTATAAAGTAACTGTATACCTTTTATCGACATGTATTTTTTAACAGGTGACTACTTCTAGCCTGTATTTGTGAGGTAATTGGAAGACTGCAGTAGACTGATGGGTTTTCCATATCCTTTCCCCTTTTCATTTAATTCTGTAGGAAATCCTACATTCTGTAAAAGCAGTTTACAGTGATGTATGTCTTCCCTTTCCTGTAAACTGAGGCAGTTTTACTTTTTGCAGTAGTACACATTGCACATGTTTGAAAACTGGCTGCTTTGAAAGCAGCTTTTCATTTTTTTTTAAAGCAATGTTTGTAATTAAACGTAGCTAAAACCTTGTATCTTCTCATAAAGCTAACTTAAATATACAGGCGTGCGCTTTGTAGCTTTTTTCCCTTTATTTAGACCTTAATTAAATGCATAGAGGGATTTTCTCCTGTTAGATGCATGTCTTTTTAACTTGCCTTTATTTTTGACTTTCAAAAGCCCTAGAAAAGTGGCGGAACATGCAAGAGTCTATAAAGCAAGCTTAGTTGTACTTAGCTGATCCTTAGTGCTGGGCAGTGCTGCATACAAGAAGCCTGCCTGACTTTACACCGTTCCATTCCTCTGAGCCTTTCAGATGGTTTTCACTGGTGAAAAGTAGAGTTAAACATACCCGTTTTTTCCCCACATGGTTTTGGAGTCCCAGAGATAAGTCTCCGTTAGGGAGCTTTGCGGGGAAAAAAAGGGGTTGCAGATCTCCTGACTGAGCAGTACATAAACCGTGGGCCGTGACTCCCATTTAAAACACAGAGTGGCCAACGTACAGATTCTCTTGATTTCTATTTTAAATGGGGAAGGTGAGTGCTGCGGTTTCGCGTGCTGTGTCATGGGAGGGAGGTATCATATGGCTGGGCATGGCAGCGCCTGGGGAGGTGCAGCCCATGTCAGCTCTCCACTACCGGTGCCGAGGAGCTCGGGGGAACCTGTTGTGCTGTGAAAAGCTGTCTGGTGCGGGTGGAGTGAGAGGGCAGCTGGAGGTGGGTCAGGAGTTGAGGCAGATGAAGCTTTCCCCTCTCTCTGCCATTGCCCTGCCTTTCTCCCTGCCTGCTGAGTAAACCTGTGCCTCTTTGGGGCTGAGCCATCAGGAGTAACGAAAGAAAATCTGCTGTGTTTTAGAGATGCATCTTCCCTTGCTTAATTTGAAAGGGGACTATTAATGTCATAAAGGAAAATAGGTTGCTTTTATGTTAGCTTGTCTTTTGAGGGGGTCAAGCACTTCACAATCACTAATTAAACTTTACAATGTGGCTGCTGTAGTCCTAGCTATAGCCCCTGAAAGAGCACTTTGCCTAAGGCCACAGAAACAGGTCACGAGCCTCCTTCTTTTGACTCATGCATGTACCCTGACTGCTAGAACATGAATCTTATTGCATGAGGAACTACTGAGCAGCAAAATATTGGTAGCCAATAACTATGTACCATAGATAAAATGAGTTAAATTAATGTGTGATGAAGTTACATGGGGGAGAAGTTTGGCCCAGAATCTGGCAACTGGCAGGTTGCAGGAACCATCTGTTGCCCATGGTACCAGGTAATCATTTTCCTTAGTTACTTTTAAATCTCAGTTACTCAACACAATTTGGAAACAGAAGTTCTGCCAGGTTATTACAAGTACGTCAGGTATCTTCCTTTCAAGTGTTGATTAGAAAAGCTTTTCCCCCTGTTTCTCCCAGACTTATTTTTGTACTCATGACAGGTGTGGGGTGGGAGACTGGAATGCTCAGTCTACCCAGGAATGAGTGCTCTCACTCGTGAATTTTTTTTTTTTCCACCCACATGTTTTAGCTATATGCTAGGCAGAGTGTCTCCTTAGGTGTTGAGAGGAGTTTTACTGTTTGTCGTTTTGTTGCTTGCCTTACTGGTGGACAGTAGAAGAATCGTTGCTCCTGGTGGAGGGGGTTTGTGATGTTTAATTTAGAAATGGGCTAATCCTGCAGCATTTCTCATTGGCTTCCAGTTTGCTATCAGCTAGCAAAAGCTTTATGTGGAAGAAGGGGATGAAAATTGTTGCCAAAGAGGAGCGAGACCCATCACTGCCTCATGACCGATCTCTGGAGCTATGCAGAACTTCCCAGCCAGATGCTCAGATGAGCGCAGGGCTTGGTATGAAGGGGAAAAAGTGGATGCTGTTAACAAGAGCTGCTTGTAATGTTTTTGTCAAAATAATGACTTTTCAGACTGTGAAAATAATGTTAGCAGAAACGATGTATTATTCAGAATGTTCAGATTTTTTTGTTGAAAGGGAGGGAAATACATTTAAAATTGATTTGAAATGAAAAGTTATGCAATTGCTAGGAATGAAGCTATTTATATAGCAGTCTCAGTTTTCCCACTTTTCCTATTCTATGCTCCTTTCCCACAAGAAATAAAAAGAGACAGCAAATAATGACTGGAAGTTACTATAACTAAAGCCAGGTAAATTAGAATGTTTCATTTTTTTAATTAAAAACAGAAAATTCAATGAAAATGTCTCAATATAATAAATGTTTCTTCATTTTCACTAGTGGCTTTCATAGCAAACAATTGTCCTTTGTCAGCTGTATTGCTAATTGTGCAGAGATTTGTATTTAGTATGGCAAAGCATAAAATATGTCCCATGCAGATACTGTATAGAGATATTCCCTGACCCACCGTTGCATCTGTACCCTGAAAGATTCTGTCCTGGGGAGTTGGAGGAATTCAAGTCTTTTCCTCACTCTCTCTTTTTTTCTTTCCTTTTTTTAAAATATGTGACTGAATCCTGACTTGAGCAGGTTGAGTTGGGATTTTGAATTCGCAGCCCAGTCACTCAGAATGTCAATTGTCTTCCAGGGCACTGCACTGTGAGTCCCAAGGCTGGAAGCTCTTTAAAAGACCATGTGACTTTTAAAGGAACATTTGCAGGAGAATATATATCTTTTGGGTCTTTCTAAATCTACCAAGTGTGATTGATTTATCAATATGTAGCAACTAATGCTTAAGTAAAGAGACATATCTTTTCCAGTGATGTTAAAACGCTCCATTAGAAAATTTGAAAGAATTTCTAAAGACTTTAATTTCCATAATGCTCCTAGTTAGCTTTTTTCTTTTCCCCCTGGGCTCACATGAGGTATTAAGCTGGCTGACAGGCTTTGCTTCCTGGGTCTGTGGTCCTGGGACACTGCTGCCTTGTTTGGGGTTTTCAGCAATGGGTTTTAATACAGGGAGAGAATAGAAGAGTGCTGGTGCAGTACCCCTAGTCTGTTTCTCAGGTGGTGGAGGGTTATTCCCTGTTACACTATTTCCTAGTATTTTTATTCAGGTTCACTTTAAAATGTATCAGGCAATTGTGCTCTCCCCACACCTTCCTGCAGTCATGCCCAAGTACTTCTGACAACTCAGGACATGCTCTCTGGACTTCTTGTTTTAGCTAACGTCTGCCTTTTTGTCACCCTACGTGTAGGATGATTCCCTCTTACACTTTGCTACATATGCTCATTCCCTGCCTCTTTGACTACTTGTGTTTTACTCTGAGAAATGTCATTACCTCATCATTAGGCGATTCCACTGAAATAAACAGATGAATCCTTTATACTTGAATTTTGTAAAAATCCTTTTGTTTTGCACATCTTAATGTTTGTTTCTACATTTCACAGTAGCAAGTCTCTGAGGAGAAGGCATAACTAGAGAGAAAACTTGTAGGGCAAAATAGCGTGAAGCACAGGAATACAATCCAGGAAGATGTACATGAATTAAAAAACACTAATGAAACCCCTGTCCTGTGTGTAACTCCTCCCACTTTCTGGGCTCTTGGGCTCACAGGGCTCTTAAGGCTAAATTTGTCTGATCAACAGCCTTCCTTTCAAAAGAGATTCTGCCATAAGCACTGTATTTCTGCTTTGACGGTCTCTAGGGCTTGGGTGCCTAGGTAGCCTTTACTAGAGGTGTCTCAGCTCTTGGTTGTAAGCCCACTGCTATGGCAGGGTGGCAGGTTTGTTATTCCAGCCTTGCCAGCAGGCTGTCTGATTTAGGCGGACGATTGGTGCACACTGATAGGTCACCATGCAGTCCTGCAGACACAGGCCAGGCTGAAATGACTCCTTGCAAGTACAGTGTGCCTAGCGTATTTGTTACCTGTCCCAGAATTGCTGGTTGGTTTAGAAGCTGTCCCCTATCATGCAAAGCTACAAGCCGTTTCCTTGATGATCTGGAAAGTTTTCAATATCCTGAGCCATTTAAAGTATTATCCTTTTCCAGCCAAGACACTGATGCTTAAAGATTTTTGCTAGCAGTCTATCTTGGCAAAGATTTCTACTTCCTTTCCCCAGCACGCTAGAACTGAGAAATCTATCTATGCATAACTTCTTGTCATGTCCCCCCAGTAACCCTTAGGTAAAAGTGGGGAGGGGAATGGGGTGGAGTGAAATTTGGCAGGAATTTTGTGTATCAGAAGATGGAAAGAGCAGAGAGCTGGAAGAATGGAGTGATTTCCCATGGCAGGGGACTCGCAGCCTGCTGTTGGATATGTACCCACAAAAAGCAACATGTTTCTGGAGCTAGTAGTAAGTGAGGAATGTGGTTCAGAAAGCAGACACATATTCTCACAGTGGCTGTAGACTTTTAGAGTGCTTACCAGGTTGCCAGTGTCTTTGCTCCCTCATGCTGCTCAGCATCAGTCACTGCGAGAGCTGTGCGAACATGGATCCCTCACGCTTCAATTCTGATGTTTAACTGGGCTCCCTGAAAGGCATTCCCATTTGGTCTGTAAACAGAGCATCAGCTATTTAAGGAGCTTAGGAACTGAGCTGAGCGTTCGCTGCACTGTGGACAGCTTATCACACCTGTTTGCTAGATTTGAGTGTTTGTGTTTGCTTTGTGGGAAGCTGAGTAGGAATTTTTGCATGAGATTATGCAGTTGCAATAAAACGTAGAGAGTGCTCCATGTTACATAATGGCAAAATCCACTGTCAATTTCCAGATGTCCATGGGCCCTTTATTTCCTTTTTAAGTGGATGCTGGTTATCTTCCCAGGAGCCCGCAGACTATAAGGAATGACCTAAATGATTTACTGGCCATACTAATGACAGGGAGGTCTGGCCAGGTGCAGTGTCCCCCTCTATGCATGTTATGTTTTTAGTAAAATAACCAAACTGATTGCATCTGTCTCCCCTCTCTGTAATATACTCTCACAACATTTAAAAACATGCAAACTTCTCTGTCGTACTGGAAATTAGGTTCAGGAGTGTAAAAATGTGTTGAACAAAGTGCGAATTGACTGTGATCTGTAAGTGAAGGAAAGAATGTTTAACCTTTGATCTTATTCTAGCCTTTCTGATAGTCCTTTTATGCTTCTTTTTCTTCTTTTTAAAATTTTTTTTTTTAAAGGAACTACTATACACTAGCTGGAATGTATGGGAGTTTTAGTGCTAGCTCAAGTACAGAAAATCACAATTATTAATGTGTACGTGAGCAGTGCCTGGGAGCTCTGTTCTTGACGGCGTTGTGCTAGATTCTGTCAAACAGAAAAGAAACTGTTCTTGTTTATGAAGAACTTAACAAATGCATATGAAAGGAAGAAGCAGATGGATAGACAGGCAGCTAGGAAGAGCAAGGTGTTATTGGTTGGTGTGCCAGCCATTAATTTTATTTTGTTGTTCCTTTTTATGCTCTGTACCTTTTCCTAATGCTAAGTAGCATCAACTACTTAGCAGTGCAACAGTGACTTTTTTCCTCTTCTTGCTTCAAAGTTGGGAGCCCCCCACACTCCAGCTGTGTCTCTCTGAAGATTGTCTAATACTAGCCTGTCTCTACAGTATCAAATATGTTTTGGGGGAAAAGTAAACCCATTCTAGACTGTTAGTCTTAGGAAAATCTTCTTGGAAGCAGCCTCATTTTCAGGCGTTGATGACATGCTCAAACTTCAATTTTCCGTAACGATGAGCACATTTTTAAAAGACTTGATTTTTATTAAAAGAAGATGGAAATACAATGTATGTGTCAGATGTGGGATCTGGAAGAAGTTTTGCTGTTTATCAGTAACACCAGCCCTGCGAATTCACAGAATTCCCTGCTAACATTCCCTGCTGTGATGTGTGCAGCTCCTGGCTTTGCTTTGATATATTAGGATCTGGTAGAATAAACAACGCTACAGATCTGTCCAGGCTTGTTGGTGGCAGAAAGGAGAGGATGCGGGGGACAGAGGAAGACCAACTACAGAAGGAGTAAAATAAATGATAATGATTCAGAGCTCTCCAACTGTTGAACTTCAAAGTCTTTAGAAAAGCAGGTATTCTTCATTCTCTTTTAACAATGGTGGAATTGAGAGAAGGCCAGTGTTCCCAGCACAGCTGCCATGGGAAATATAATAAAGGCTGTTGAGTTTTGCAGAAATCCCTCTCCTGGCTAGTACCAGCTCAGAGATGGGGGAGTCTGGTTTCTCCTGCATGGCAGTACAGAGCAACAACTGCTCAGCTGCTGCCAATGCTTCCTTTTAGCTAGTCCTTGTTAGTGGAGAGTTTGTGGTAATGGGAGTAATTAACACACTGGGAGTCATTTCTGTGTCCTGGAAGGGAACAGAAAGCCATCAGAGCAGCCCCAGACATGATTGCTCTGCAGGGTTATTTTCTCTCTTTCTTTCTTTTCCATTGTGCTTGGGTTTTGATTTTCCTTCTTTGTGTTAAGAAAGCTGGAGAGGTGAAATGGTCTGTAAATGGCATTCATGCTGAGCTTGGGCTAGGTAGGCTAGTTAAAGGTCAGTCTTGTGGACTACATGGCCTCCTCTCGTGGGGTGGGGAGAGTGTTTAAGAAGGGAGTCACACTTCCTTGTGGCTTTTTTTAACCCTTCTTCTTCCAGTGTAGATTTGAAGAGCTCTGGTTCTGAATTAAGTTTGTTTAAATAGGCCCAGGAGGTGAGAACATTGAATGGTGACTATGATAAAATATTAACTCTTCCAGCAGCCTCATAGCTCTGAAGTGTGAGGCTGTGCTGCCATGGTCCCATGCCTGTTGTTGAACTGAGCACATGACTAGCTTGCCCATATCCCTTCTGAGGCTGCTGGTGGCATTTCAGCTTGTGTCTTGCAAGTGCACATGAGCTCAGGTCCCGCATGCATAGGTACCTAGTTTGGTTATTACACAGTGTTTCTGGAAGTGAGTTCCAAGAGTAGGCTTGCCATAAACAGTCATTCTTGCCCTCCCCAGGTGAGAACTGGGGACAGGAAGGGCGGTGGGCTTAACCTGTCCGATTGCAAACCACGTGCCCAGGTACCAGGACACCAACCAACCACCTACCCACAGATCACGACTGACAGTGTATGCATGTGCATGCGTATATCCTAACCCACTACAGGGGAGCAAAGACAAAGTGATTCTAGCTTTTTAGTCTAGCTTTTTTATTTTCTTTTTCTTTGAAGAGGACACTCTTGGATTGCAACCCTAGACCTCCTTTTCTTGCTTTTTCTTTTGATACAGGTTTTTTGTCACTGTCTCCTAGGGAGCTCTGTGCTGAATTCGGATAAGGAGAATTGAGCAACTCCATATCTGCTTTCAAGAATGGAAAAGCTAAGCCTGCAAGATATATCAGTGATGGGAATAACCAATGAGCATAGAAGAATATGTCTTCTCCTTGGGCTTGGGGTGGGGCAAAGGCATGTGGTGGTTCTTACAGGGGTGTTAGAGACTGGCATGAATACTATATCCCTGGAAACCATCCAGAAGAGGTCACCAAGTGCTCTGTGTCACCCTCAATCCCCAATTTTAAGATGCTGGCCTTCATGCCCACATGTGTGTCTACATCTAAGATAAAGCCCTAAATCTCTCTGTTTCCTCTTCCACTTCTCGCCCTGCAGCCAGTCATGTAAGATGCTGCATCCCATGAAGTTCTGCCAAGTTCAACAGGACCTGGGTGTGTCCAGCTCTTTGCAAGGCAAACCCCCCGTTTTCAATTGTACTTCCAGCCTCTTCACTAAGGAGAGGCCATCTTGCCTTACCCCTGACCCCTGCAAGCAGTGTAGTGCCACCAAACTCTCCCTGGGTAATAGAAATGGATGGCTATTCTATGATTCTGTCTTCAGCCTAGCTCTTTCAGCTCAGCTCCACTGGCACCACCCCAGAGTCCTCTCCATCCCAGCAAGGGGATGATGCTGGTGTCCAGATTTATAGCTGAGATGCAAATGCTCCTAGAGGAATTAAAAACTAAATTAATCCATGTGGTTTTCTCTGGTGTCTTGAATTTCAAAGCCTCCATGTCCCCTCTCAGTTCTATGTAAACATCTCACCATGCATCGTTGCTGAGGAAGCTGTGTGATGGGAGGATTTTTGTGTTCCTTTTTTTTTTCCTCAGCAACAGTAGCAACTCACAGTTTTCACATCTGCATTTTTCATTGGAAGGGGTTTTTTTTCTATTTTTTCCCCCTTCTTTTTTAACCACAAGTCAGCTGGGGATAGACCAGGCAGAAAGATTTCTGCTTAAGAGATAGGAGTCTCTGTGGAGACCCACACTCAAGGCATGAGCCAAAAGGTGCCCATTGCTCACTAGAGAACTGGATGAGTGAAGACAGACTGAATAAATACTATTAATTCCCCATTTCTCTGCCACTGGCAAGCTTGGCTTTTAATATCAATTATTGATTGTGAATCTCACTGGATCATTTTGAGCAGCATATGTGGTAGACCTGTAATGATCTGATTGCTGTACTTTGGGCTGACTGCGAGGACACACATGGATGCAGAGCCAAATTAGGGTCCTGTTTGCCCCTTCCTAAAACTCCTCTGCTTCATTAGGGCCTGGGAATAAAGCAAACCATTGGATTTTGCTTTTTTTACAGAGAAGGCAAGGACAAGGGTGAGTTCACCTGGGGTATAAACACATGGATCCTAGGTGACCAATGTATCTTTTCTCCCTCCACACGAAGTATGGCATAATGAATAGTTTCGGTTGTGGAAGGGGGTGGCAGACTGGGGGACTGTAAACCCTTCCCATCAGTGTGTCAGTGGGATTTTGTCCAGCATCCTTAAGTGGAATAATAGGACTTACACAGGCTTGCACTGGGCTGCAGTGGCAGGGGCTGCGAGGGAAGCCAGCCTGTCCTTGGCTTCATCTAACTCTGTTATTCTTTCTGCACTAGGAATTGCTGAAAATTACACTTTCAAATACAAAAAAGTCCATCCCCAAGCAATTAGCAGCTAGAGAGGGAGGCAGTGAAGGAGGGAGGGCAGGGAGTGACAAACCTGTCTCCTACAACCTTTCTGTGCAGTTGGGTAAATAAGCTGCGGAGCAGCACTGTGCCCAGCTTCTCACCCTCTTTCCTAAGCAGGTGCGTTGTGAGATGTTTGCAAAGATATTAACCCCGCATACAGAGTGTGCTAGTCAGTAATTATGGAAATTAGCTGGCAATTAGATAATGTCACTCACAGCTGATAAGCAGTTGAGAGCCACTCCAAAGTGAGGGTGAGACCCTCTCTGTGGGCTGCTGAGCAGATGGCTTTGACCTGGCATTAATAGGCTGCTCTCAAGTTTGGGAAGGTGTGTGGTGGTTGGGTAGCACTTGCCCATGGCACTGCAGTGGGGCTGCTTCCCTTCCCTGGCTTGGGAAGTTGTGCAGCTCTATCAGCCCTGTGAGTGGGATGCTTCAATAGTGCAAGTGGGTGTGTTTCCTACAGTGGGTTTTGCATGTGTGAGATGCTGAGCCGTCTGTTCAGCGTGCAGGTTCCTCGCTGTCTCAGCTCTGTGGCAGGCCAGGGAGGCAGTACAGGCTGCTGGAGGTGCAGTAGAGATAACTTGCTGGCACTCTAATTCTTTCAGGGTAGCAAGTATTTAAAATGCTCTGTAAAGACCTTGCTTAGTGGTTTGTTGAAGGGCTGATCACATCAGACTGGCTGTCTTATTTTGTGCTGCTAAATCACGTTGAGCCAAAAATATAACATGGGAAATATTTGTTGTGTTGTTTTTCATGTGAGCAATAGGTGGAATTGGAACAGGGGTGTTGCTAGTTCGTGACTGGGAGAGGCGATGTCCATCATGAAGTCTTTTTTTGTCAGATGTGATCGTGCTGTGACAAAGTTTGAGATTTATCAGAGATAAAATGTATGAGAAAATACTATGGGATTCTATAGTTATTGTCCTAAACTGTAATGTATTGCTATGGTAGCAGTGTGCTGTATGAGGCTGCTAGGGTAGTACTTATGCTAAAAATAAAACGGTAAGAGCAGAAAATTATTTGTTCTCAGTGTGTCTTGGAGGATCATTGTGGGGAATGGGTGAGGCACCAATTTGTTGTGTCAGGATTTACTCTCTCAAGGTTGGGTTTCAGATCCCGGCCACTGCTAAAAAGGACGCTGGGTCTTCTGAGTGTTTCTTGAAGAGCCTGATACTGTGTGGTGAGGTTTGCTCTCACAGGCTGAAGTGTGTGAGACACAAAACTGGAACAGCAGGAAGCACTGTGGGTCAGGACTGACGGGTGCTGACAGAGCTCTGGAGGAACCTCAGATGGTCCCAGCCTGCTAGCGGCTGGGTGTGGGCAGCCTTCCCAAAACCTGAGCTGCAGTGTCTAAAAGACAATAAAGCACCCAGAAGTGACACCTGTATTTCATGGTTTTTGTGTCATCTTCCTCTTCTGAAACAGAACTGGCACTATCTTCTTTCAAAATAGCTAGAAAGGGATTACCTTGGCTTCTCTCAATCAAAACAGATAGAGAGGGATTGCCTTGGCTTCTGTCAGTCAACAGTGCTTAACCATTTCTGTCTGGTTTCCCTTGTTAACTGTGGCCTTTGTCCTCTCCTAATGAACATGTATCGATGTTACAGAAATCTGTACCAGAGAGGTAGCCTGCTCCCTTTACTGTGCCTTCAAAATATTCCAAGGATTGAAGTGACCCATAAAGACTGAGATTTCTTTGTGTGTGTAAAACAGGGTTTCAGTAGCCTGGCATTGGGAGAGATTGATAGGCTTTTTGGACAGGCGTTTGGGCTGTACGTGGACATTTGCATCTCATCTGTGGTTATCTATAGAGTGTTCGCACCTGCTGCTGTAATTTACAGCATCTTTCACTGGTTCTCAAAGAGTTAGCCTTCTAAAACAGGGAGAGAAGAGTAGTAAGGCTGAGAGCTACTTCTGATGCAGATGGTGCGACCCACCCTGCCCAGCAGAATTGAAAGCTGTGGCGAGAGCCCCTCTGCATTGAGGTCTCTGTGGGTGGTTTGTGCCACGCTGGGCTTGCCTCCCTCCCCAGCTTAGGCTGAGCACAGAGCTGTCTGATGGAGCAGTGAATTTTGCTATGGTGGTGGTAAATGTTCCAGGGAACTGTGAGCTGCTGGGAGTGCATCACTGGCTAATTTACACACATTATTATATTCCTATTCCCATCTCATCAATAATTCGAGGCTTGGGTCATCACTTTCTCTCTTACCTCCCCCTTACTCTGTTCTCCTTCTCCATAAATCACAGGCTTTTTTAGTGGAGCCACTAGGGAGCACAGAGGAGAAAGGTAAATGGATAAGAGTCACATAATTTTTTTTTTTCCCAGTTGATTTTCAAAGCCCCCCCAAAACCCTATGAACTGAGCCAACATCATGATTATTGGGAAGACAGATGATTTGAGCATTTGGATCTGTGGTTTTTTTCATTTTACACCTCTCCTAACACCTCCTTTTTCCTCCTTCCATTCTCCTGAGCCAAGCTGTTAACAATTAAAAGGAATTATCTAACAATTAAAAGGAATTATCTTCCCTCTGCTTTTGATTTGATTTTATTTGTGTTTATAGCAGTTTAGCTAACACGCTCCACTCGGGCAGCTGCAGGGAACAGGCCTGGTTTCCACTGGGCACTGAAAGCTCACGTTTCTCTCCAACTTGTGGGTTTTCTTTTAATTGATCCCTTTTGTTTTCTAAAAGTGACTTGTTTTTCTTGCTGGCTAAATTTGCTAGACTGACAGCCCTGGAGACTTACAGCTTCTGCAGGTCCCTGGGGCAGGTAGGGCAGAGGCTGTGACTATGTGAGCTCTCCCCTCTGTTGCCTAGTGATTCTCTTCCAGCTCAACCTCTGTCCTTACCAAACAAACTTTTTTGCACTGCCTGTTTCTGCAGTGTCTGTGGGCCTTCTCATTCGGAGCAAGGTGGGCAGTGTGGTTGAAAGGCATCTGCTGGGAGCAACAGGAGCCCCAGCAACTGTCATTGTCCACAACACAAAACATTTTTCCCAAGCAAATACTGTCTGACAATGTTTGTGATCCAATTTGTGAAATCTGTTCATGCTGGCTTCTGGGAGGTTGAAGGCCTTGATTCTCATCACCTCCTTTCCTGCTTGTATCTGTGCTAATGTTAGCCATTCCCAGAGCTGTTCTCATGCCCAACCCATCTCTGTGAACAAGCACCTGGGTTAATGGAAAACTTACTTTCTTATTAAGCAGGATTTTCAAAGAATGAGCCAAGCTTTGTGCTGTCTTTACTTGTCATCTTAAAACATCCTGCTACCCCAGGCATACAGTCACCCACACACAAATAGGCAGAAGTGAATTAAATCCTAGTGTTAACAGGTGTAACTCTTGCTCACTGAAGGCAGTTGGAATTGCTCGCTGTTAGCTAGGGGTGAATTTGGTGTTTTTGCTAAACCACTAGACCAGGGTAAGTGGTTAAGTGCTCAGACAGTTATCATCAAGCTACAAGCTTCCTATCATCTAAGCTGCAGGTTGCCATATATAATTTGCATAGCACATGTTTCCAGGTTGCAAAGGTCCCTCTTAGAGTCTCTGAAGTGTGCAAGACATGTAAAGTAAAAGCAGCTATTGCACGATAGGCTGACAGCAGGGTTGTCTTCTCTAATGCTTGCTTGGTGTGCTAGGAAGCATAATGAAAGCAGTGGAATGGGAAGTTTAGATAATGTCTTCTTTTGCCCTGTATCAGCTTTTAAACTCTAAGGAACTCTGGTCTTTGCCCTAAGCATTTTCAGTGAGAGATAATTGTTACTGGGGAAGCTTCAGCACCGTTCCTCTCAGTCAGTGAGATTGCATCCATCAAAGGAGTTAAATAATTTGGTGAATTTTTATGTTGCTCAGCATTGTGGTGTGTGCAGATCACTTGGTGAATTCTCTATTTGGTCCTCTTAGTTTTGAGGACATAGATGTCCTTGCTGCTTTGGAGGACTGTATAGCCAACTGCAGGCATGAAGAAGTGGCCAAAGTATCAACAAATGTAAATGAATTACTGGACAAGATGTTAATAAGCTTCATGGTAATGATATTGTGAGTAGTATGACTAACTTTTTCCTTTCTTTTCTTCTCTTGACCCCACAGGTCCTGCAAGCTCCATGAGTGCCAAGCAGTGAATTATGGGCTGGGTAGCCACCAGTGCATCATGAAGATTGACTTTATTTTTGCCCTCTTGAGGATCACGTGCTTTATGAATTCATTGTCCCCTCCATCTCACTGCCACCTCTGTCAATATTGTCATCACTTCTAGGAAACCAGAATCTGAGGCTTGGGCTTCAGCTCCGCCTTTCCTTCCTCCCTGGAACAACCAGCGTTACCTTTGTGTTCTACCAAAACAAATCACTGTGGGTTATTTTGCCCTTCACAAAAGTACACCGGCTGGAGAATTCACTTCATATACCCTGTACTTCTGAGATAAAAGCCTCTGGATCCTAAAGGATAATTAAGATCTTTCCTTGGGGAGGAGACAGTTCCTCTTGGTCACGTGCACTTGCTATCTCACTTTCCACCTACTTTCCCTCTCTCTCTGTCACTCTCTGTACTCTCCTCCTCTTCCTGTTGGATTTAACGTTTGGTGTTGACTGCTGGGGTTCTCCTCCCAGTAGTGTGGCTTTTCTTTTTCTCCTAGAGAAGAGCAGATTCTTGAAACAATGGGCTTCACTCTGCACTCTGTCTACTTCACCTTGAAGGTGAGTTTGCTGCTGGGCTCCTTGCTGGGCCTCTGTTTGGGTCTGGAGTTCATGGGCATCCCTAACCAGTGGGCCCGCTACCTCCGCTGGGATGCCAGCACTAGGAGTGAACTCAGCTTCCAGTTCAAGACGAACGTCTCTGCTGGGCTGCTTCTCTACTTTGATGATGGTGGTGTCTGTGACTTTCTCTGTCTGTCCCTTGTTGATGGGCGCGTCCAGCTCCAGTTCAGTGTGGACTGTGCGGAGACTACAGTTATCACAGACAAGCAGGTCAATGACAGCAACTGGCACTTCCTGATGGTCAGCCGCAATCACCTTCGGACGGTGCTAGTGCTGGATGGTGAAGCCAAGCCGGGCGAGGTGCGTCCACAACGCCAGTATATGAATATTGTCAGTGACCTTTTTGTTGGTGGAGTCCCATTGGACATCCGTCCTGCTGCCTTGACCCTTGATGGTGTTCTGGGTGAGCCTCTGTTTCAAGGATTTATCCTGGATCTGAAGTACGGCAACTCTGAGCCGCAGCTCCTGGGCAGTCAAGGAGTTCGACTGGAAATGGAAGGGCTTTGCGCAGAAAACCCCTGTGAAAATGGTGGCACTTGCTTCCTTCTGGATGGTGAGCCACACTGTGACTGCTCAGCCACTGGATATGCTGGCAAGCTGTGTTCTGAAGGTAAGAGAATACTTCCTTACTTCTGATTGATGTTTACATAATCCCAAGACTTAATTTGTCACTTAGCAAGGCTATGACTGAGCTCTTATCCCTGCTGGTGACTATCAGAGGAATTAAAGTTCCACCATTCTTTTTCCAGCTGGAAGTAATGAAATGGGAGTAGATAAAGAGCATGAGCAATTGCAAAAAGTGCCTTTCTGAAAGGATGCTGCATTTGTAGCATGGGCAGATTTTCATCAGCAACTTATTAATAAGAGTAGAGAATATAAATTGGTAAATACAGAAGTACCCTATGTTGGTGTTGGTAAAAGCAGCGGTAAGAAGTTATCTTAGCTATCTGGGTGAATTCCACTACCCTGTGTCCCTGAAAACTGAGTGAAGTGTCAGTAAACAGGAGCCGTGTATGGATGGCTAACATAACTGATTGACAAGACATTGCAAAAGTTAGGCCATCTTTGATGTCAGCTGCTGCTAGTCTGTGGAAGCCCCATGCTCCCCCTCAATTGCTTACATACTAATTGCTGAATGGCACCTTTACTGTTTTAGCATCCTTGATTAAATTGCTTTGGGACCTGCTGAATGATCTTACTTAGTATTGCAAAGAGAAGAGGGATTTGAGTGTTTCTACATTGTTTCATACTCTCTTTTAAAATTTGAGTCCAGAAGTTTTAAGTCATGCAAATGACATGATGAAGTGCATTTTAGGATTTTTTCCTTAGTCTTTAGCAGTGTGATGGTAATTAACTCTCTATGTGCAAGACACTTACTTATGTCAACTGGAAATCCCAGTGTGAATTTGAGAATCTCATCACAGCATTTCTTATGTCATTTGGGTTTAAACACAACAGTTTGAGCTTAAGCCAAAGATGAAACCTGGGTAAGAAGTGTCCAACCTCAAGGAAAAAAAAACCCTGAAATTTTGTCGAAATGGAAATACTTGCAATAATATCTTATCACAACTAGCATTTGCTTACTTCTTTTGGCAATGAAAATAGATTAACTGGAATTTAGTATGTAGAATGTGAGAAATGCTGAAAATAAAGTCCCTATACTGTTGATATGTAAGCAAAAAGCCCTACAGAAATACTTTGTAAATCCAGCTCTACGTTTACAGTATAGATGGAGAAGCAAACATGTTTTTATAGGAAGGGAAGGTCTGGAAAATAAACATGACATCCATATGTGCATTCATTTTAAGGTGCTATTAATGATAACAGAAAAATTGGCTTTATATCCAAATATTACAGTAACAGTACATGACCATTAGATAGGAGGTATGAGCCTGTGAAGTGCTGAACACCAGAATTCTTCTTGGCTATTTGCTCTGCACTGATCAGGTCCAAACCAATAATGAGCCAAAACTATTTTCTGTGCTTGAACCATGAATTAGGTGGAGCTGGAGAGGCTGTTGGGTGTGACCAAGCACTTCAGTAGCTGGGCCGCCGGGCCCGATCCTCATACACTTACAGAACAAATACACCTCATGTCTAAATGCCAGTTGTGGGTGAGGAAAGATTGCAAGAGCCACACAGGCATGAGGACCCTGAAACATAAAGATATAAGCCTCTTTCTGCTCCTGGGTTAATGGATCCAGACTCCACGGGTTGCTGCTCAAGGCATCAACAGCATACGGTTTTCAGTGAACGTGTTGAGAAACTACTGTAAGTGAGTAAGGCTTCCATGTACCTGTGGGACAATTGTGAGAGCTCTAACCAGGGCTCAGGTGGTGGAATTTCTGCATTTCCTGGGTGGGTGGAGCAATATGAAATACATCTTCTAATGAAGCCAGGGATATTTCTGTTGTAGACATCACAGATCAAGCAGTGCTATTGTTACCTTTTGAAGCTATGCGTCACCATTGCTGTTTGTTTCCTATAGTGATTCATCAGTTTCCAGCCCAACCTTCTATTAAGGGTGAGCAAAGACGTTTATCATGATGTACCTTTTTTTAATAAACATTTTTAACTCACTGTTAGCTGTGGTCTGATCACTCATACAGAAGATGCTGTGCAGAGAACTTTTTCAGTGGAACAAACGTAGAGATTTCCACAGTCATTTACTTTGTCTGGTTCTTCAGTTTTCTCTTTTATTACTTCATGGTGTATATTTGGTTTATGTCAGAATTCTATAATCAGCCTTGTTTTCTGCCTCCTTTATGCTGCAGCAGTGGTAATTTCTGTGTGTTAAATGCTGTCACCCAAAAATGTTACAGTGTCTGTGCACATTGTGAGAAGAAGGGGAAAACCAGAAGAAAAGCTGTTTAGTAAGTGGAAACAAGGAGACAAAGTGGCAAGGAAACAAAACAGGAACCAAGTATAGCTACCTTTTTATCTGACTTTGAAAAGCTTGGCAAACTCCAAAGGTGCTCTCTTTCAATTCTGTGAGTGTGGCAGAACCTCCACTGATCAACAGTAGGGCGTGGTAGGAACGTCAGGACTGGATGCAGGCTCTTCCTGCCTGTGGCTTGATTGGCCATTAACCAACTTGTTTTTTTTTTTTTTGTTTGCTTTTTTCCCCAAGAGAGTGAAATGTTTGTTGTCAGAACTGTTCCCTTTAGTTTTGTTTCCTTGTCCTGCCTCTGGATGTTTGCAGAAATAATATGGTTATTTTATTCCCAGTCTTGTTTTTGAAAAAGACATGCTCTTTCAACTGGATATCAACAACCNTACTAGTCTGTAGTCTGTGTGCATACGTTCGTCACCGGAGTTGGCTCTTTTACTGGGAACTGATGAGATCCAATCAATAACAACTTCTGTTTGAACAGCTAAATGCAATATGTACCTTTTTAATAATGAGTTCTCTTGACAGTGTCCAGGTCATTACTTGGCTATTGACTGATGCCTATGTCTGCACATGGTAAAACCACAGCAAACTCATTTATTCTGTGGCCAGAGAAATAAGAAATAAATAGAGAGTAGAACCCGCTGAGCCTGTACTGTGACGGAATGGAGCTCCATTTACAGTATTAGGGGTTACTGTAATGCAAAGTGCAGTTCCAGTCATGGTGAACCTCAGCAGAGAACAGCCATTCCATGCTGAGATAAAACTGTAAATCCTGTCCAGAACATGCCCCGATGTGCAGAAAGATTTTTTGGCACTTACTGTGCACCCAGAGTTACCAGGATTGTCTATGTCATGGTAGTAGCTACATGCGCAGATGGGTAGCTGAGCTGGTCATTGCTGGTCAATGAGAAGTACGATTTCTGTGTCTGAGTGTGTACAGTGGGAGTCCAAATGTGTGTACACTTTGGAAGGTTTGGCTGTTTTGAATAAAATGTGATACTATTTTTATTGCACTTGGAGTAAACTGCTTCACTGAATCTGACAGCTCTGTAGGGTACAAAGAATGGCTGGTTTGAGTAGCAATTAATTTGTATGTTTCTGGGCAATGGTGGCATTAGACAAGAAAGCTGAAGTCAGACACACCTCCCCCCTCTAATAAACCTCATCAGGCTGCTGCCAAGAGAATGAGGTTCCTATAGAATTTGAGCAGCACAGATACATTCATGTCGCTGGAAAAAAAACAAACCCCAAACCTTCCCTGTGCAAATTTTGCAAACAGTGCTGCTGTAGCAGCCAGATGAGCATGTTCATATCTGCTCATTCAGGATCATACTGTCTTCCTTAGTCTGCAAGAAATTCGCTCTTCCTGTGACATTGAAGTATAGAGAGTGAGTTCACTAATGTGGACAGTGTGAGTGCAACATTGTATATACAAGAGTATTTTGGCCCAAGACCTCACCGCTCTCCCTGGGCCCCTTCTGGACTTTGTGAGTGAAGGTGAGCAGAAGATGTGCTTAGAAATGACATGAACTCTGCTTGTAGTTGCAGAACCAAGACGTTGATGTGATCACCAGCTTCACAAAGCACCATGCTGAAGCCTTTGTATTGCCTGCAGGGGCTGTTTCTAAACTAAGCCTGAATAGGGGCCTGATTGCACCTCTTCCCTTGATTACAGAGCAAGATTTCCTGGGGATGCTGCCTGCTGAATGACAGAGGAGCCCGTTGCTCTGTAATTATCACACTTATAACTGCAGCAGGAACAGATTTTTCTGTAGCCCCTCAGCTTTGTTTAAAGCGACAAGTTACTGCAGGATTTATCCTCCACCTGCCCCTTCGGAGCAGCCCAGTTTTGGCTGCATCTAAAAGGACTGCCTAGCCTGACTTGCAATCACTGTATCTCCCTGCCAGCCACCCCAAACTTTGTAACACTAAGGGCTAATTTGGCACTTTGCCACGAGCCTGATGGGTACACTTAATTTGCATATGCATTTACATACATTTTGTAATCAGAAACAAATGAACATGACCATAATATTTGCTTCCACTTGCATATTCCTTGATAGATGAATATAAATTGGTTGTTGAATTCACCAGCAATAAACAGCTGCAGACCCTCCCTTGGTTCTGTGCTCTGCTGTTCTAGAGGACAGCAGGCAGTTCTGGGACACACTTTGGGGGGCCCGGATCTTCACTTATCAGTACAAAACTCTAGAATTGACGGTCTCCAAGGGCTGTGGAGTAAATATTGCAAGAGGCAAATGTGCTGTTTTGTGCCACTTCTTATGCCCCAGCTCTGGCCATTGGGCGAAAGCTGGTAAGAACGCTGCTCGTGACTTAGTTTTGCAGCAATTTGTTTTTCCCCATCTCTTTCTTTTGCTCATTCTTCCTGGTTTAAGTTCTTTTGGTTCTACTGAAAATAGTAATTTTTTTCCAGTTTGGTTGTAATTTTTTGATGCATTGCCAGATGGGCACCAGAGAAGGATGATGTGTTAAGATATTAATTAATGTTTATAAAGAGTTTTGAAACTTCGAAGTGCGGTTTAATAAATATTAAAACTGAGCAGGAGCTGCAGAATTTCAATTTAAATCCCACACACCCCTTCACAGAAATGGCCTAGGACCTGTCTCCCCTCACTAAGTGTGGACTGTCTGCAGCTCCAGACCTAGCTGGATTCGTTTTGTACCCTCCCCTGCTTTTAATGCAGGGGAGCCACTGGGAGATTCCAGGCCCCTGTATGGAGTGTGCCATTGATTCAAACACTCTAGCTGCAATACATGCTGACAGCTATATTCTTCTTGTTTCACTCTTCTGTATTATAGATGACCATGAGGCTACAATCCTTTTCTGCTTGATTGCAGATCAGCTGCAGCCCTCAGGCAACAGACAAGTTATAGCCCTCAGTTAGGCAAACCTTGGACATCTCTGCTGAAATGCAGCAAATTGTGGTTGGGTGCAAAGGAGATAGCCATTTGGTGTGAGGTGGAACTGGTGAAGAGCGAGAACAATTTGTAGGCAAGAAGAAGGTGGGACTTGGGGGAAGAACAGGAGGAAAATGTTACTTTATAAAAGAGTAAGCCATAGTTCACATAAGCTGTTTACAGCAGCTGTTCTGTCTTGGTTTTACCTGCCTGATAGTACAAGACAGCAGTTCTTGGCTATTGCAAAGAGTAGATTTGAATGGGCTGAGTGAGCTTCTGGAGGACTTAATCGAGCTGGAGTCTGGATACCAGCTTCTTCTATCAGCCCATAGACCAGCCTGCTGGCTCCTGCTCTGTCCCAAAGTGTGCACAGCTAGGATCTAAACTGGAATTTTTGGACATTACTAAATAGCAATTTAAATAAAATTAACTAATAATAATTATGAAAGCGAGCAGAGCCAGAAATGTCTTTTTCCAATTTACGGTCAGGAGATAATTTGATTTCAGAAGGAAGCTTTATTTTCCTTTGGTTTTGCCCTAAAAAAAAAAAGGGTGGTGGTGGTGGTGGTTGAGAGTTGATCTATTATTACTGTCCAGGCTTCTGCTGAGCTAGGCAGCCTGTTGTGGAGGTCAATCAGCAGTAAATATAGCCCCAAGCAAGACAGCACATGCTGTAGCCTTGCTTTCATTCTTATTCCAAGATAGAGGTGTGCAGGTCATTTGCTACAGGGTAATTTTTGTTAAGTTTTGGTGGAAAATGGAGGGAGATAATCCTCCTAGCTACCTGGAGGATGCTGGAAACGGCATGACAAAGCTACAGGGAAAGAAGCGGAGCAGCAGCACATCTGTCTGGCAACATCTGGCAGTACTAAGAGAAGATGAGCCTCTGCATGTCGACCTCAGCCCTGAGTGCTCTCGGATGTGGGAGAAGGTGGTAATCCATGTGATGAAATGGTAGAGCGGCCACCTGTCCTGGGCCAACTTCTGATTTCACTTTATCTCCTGTTCCTTTGCTGACCTGCTTTGAACTTGATGGATAGCAAAGCTTCTTTCTCTGCCTATGGAAAGCAGGGCCACTGCCATGTTATTGCTGTCGAGAGACAGCAATGTGACTTTTGGGGGTGTGTGTGTGTGTGTGTCTCCCACAATCCTTCATTGCAGACAGGCCCACTGCCATTGTAAACCTACCCTGCAGAGCAAAGCGTTTGCCCTTCCTCTGTCTGTGAACAGGTCCAGGAGCTGACAGCTGGGTGCAAAACAGCCCAAGGGCTGAGAGGTGGATGTGGGGAGGACTATGGATGTCACATGCTACTCGAAGCAGAACTGGTTTGTATTTGAATGTTTTTGCTCTGAAACGGGACTGGGACCTGAGTACACTGGATTCACATTCTGCATTGCCAACAGAATTGCCAGTCATGCTATTTCAGCTGTCCAGGCCTTGCCTACATGTACACTTGCTCACCTCATTATCCTGAGAGGAGACCAAGGTGTAATGTGTAAAGACAGTGGACTGGGGCAGCAGAACTTGGATGGTCCGGTCATAAGAGTGTTAGCACCAAAGAGACTAATTTTCATGTCTGCCACAGGCTTCCTGTGTCCCCAGGGTGATTTGCTGGCAGACTAAAGGACTCAGGATTGAATCAACTGACCTTTCTTTGCAGGGAATATGTATCTGGTTACCCTCTGTGTCTCAGTTTCCATATCTGAAATACGTAGCCAGTGGGGCTTCCTGTACTCTAGGTATTAAGAATCCCATATGCTTCTGTATGACAGTGATAGAGACATATAAATATCTTAGGAGGATAGGTAGATGATGATAATTCATAAGCACCCAGCAGGATGACCTGGTTTGATTGTCAGTTTTCCAGCTAGGCTTGCAGTTAGAAATTAAGGTGTCTTTCCTTGTTCAGTGGCCATCTTTGAGGAATGTTCCTCATCTTTCTTTACAACTGAAATCTCCCAGTTCTCTGCCGCTTTGTGCAGTGTCACACTATGAGCACTCAGATCTGTCCCAGGCCAGGCTGCAGTTGTGCTGGTAAAGACAGAGCCCAAGCAGTAGTGTAGTCTCTTCCCTGTCAGGTGACATGGAACAGATGCTGCACTGCAGGGTGCTGATAGGAGCAATGGGAGGAGAGCTTTTGACTCTTTTTTTTTGTATCTGTCCCATGTGCTCCACTGACTTCCCCCAAATGCCCTCCGTCATGAACCTCAGCCGCTGATCAGATGCTTTTCCTTGTGCGGTAACCCACCTCTGCCTACCTGTCTGCACTGGCACTCTCCCTGCTGTGGCTGCTGGTTCCAGCCTGCCCCTTTTACCCTCCATGCTCGAGACTTGCCTTGACCTTGTGCTGTCAGGGAAAGCAAAGAGAGTATAAAGGGCTACTAGAGCAGAATGGCAGAGTTTGCACTTTCTCTGTTCCTGTATGAATCATTGCATAAAAAGCAGGACAACAGAGAAGCAGGCCCACTGGGTTGTTTTTGAGTGTTTAATTAGCCCAAAGCTGGCAAGTGTTTTGTGGTTCTAAGGCACTGAAAGGGTAGGTAAAATCTTTCCTTTTTTGTTAGCTCTCATCAACACAACTCTAACTTACAGCAGGTGTATTTGTAGCTGGTCTGCAGTTTGCAATGCAGGCCAAGGAGGAAAGGGGTACTTGGCTCTCAGGATTTTGCTCTGAGGTGTGATCTTCCTCCTCTTACTCACGGAATTTGTCCAGTAAAGTAACCTGAGTACATGTAGACTGGGTTTGGCTCTGAGTATTTGAGATAGGCCTTTATCAGAAAGGAAGAAGCAGTTCATTGATAGATGTAGAAGTCTGAGCTGTAGGTTAAAACCAGGCTTCAATCTCTAATGCTGCTGGCAGGCCCCAGAGTTAGCTTGGCTGCTGCATTTATTCAGAAGCCATTCTCAGACTGTGTAGTCTCTTGGGTGGATTTTCATTTCTTCTCAGTTTGTTGCATTAGTACTTGAGAAAAATGACACTGTCTGAGTTTTCCAAACCTCTGGTGTGTCTCCACAGGCATGCGTGTGATTTTTCTGGTCTGTCTTGCTGCTGCCATCCTGCCAGCTTGGCCTTCAGGGTCAGAGTGCCTCTCAGTACATTTCTCCTTAAGGTAATATAGGAGAAATCCTTGGAGCTAAAGGCAGGTTTGTCCACTGAGGCTGGTCAGAAACCACAGTTGAGGCAGAGATGGCTAGCAGAGATAAGGGCGGCTTGTGTTGTGATCTGCAAATTTCATAGCTCAGTGGCGTTTGCAGTTAAATTCCTTAAGCTCCTTTCTGTATGTGGCTGAAAATATATTGCTTATATTCCCCAAAGAATTTTTTTTAAATGGGGAAGAAGTATATGGAATCATTCCTTAATAAATTGCTGTTAAAAAAAGAAGGGAAAAAAGAAAAAGGTGAGGCTTGTGAAGAGGAAGGGAGATTAAATTACTTGTCTAGGACCACCTAAAAGAAAAAGCTGGGAAAGTAGCCAGGATTTTTGTGCTTTTTCTTCTGTATTTTGCCGTTTCCTCTGTGGCTTCTGTGAGAGCTGCCCTGGGACTTGATGTGGTAGGAGGCAGGGGGCTGCACAAAGGGACCACCCTGCATGATGCCTGCCAGACTTCTGATGTAATCTGAGATCTGTGTAGGTCCTTGCTATTCACAGAGCTTCAACTTTTAAGGAACGTAACAGGAGATCAATGAAGATAAAAAAAAATATGGATTGGATATATTGCCATTGTGAAGCAGTAGCATTGTTACATCTCAGGATAACCAGAGCTAGAGGTATATATTTTTTTATATATATATATATATATGTTTATATTAATGTCAAAGATGAGGCACAACTCATACAGGCATATCTAGCTGAAAATTTGCCAGCTCAGGTACTGGTAGCTGTGTGATCATGGCAGCTTGGAAGGTAGTCATATGATGATAGTGATATGGCTGTAGGTTTATTATTGGGTAGAAGACCCTCTGAGAAAACATTGGATGCTGCAGAAGATAGCAAAATCCTCTTTCTTCAGAGTTCCTCTAGTGGGCACTCTGCTGTTGGAGACCTGATTTTTCTTCTTCATTGAAAATAAAAAAAAAAAAAAAAAATTAGGGCTCTGATGATCAAATTGTAATTTAGGTTGCTGGCTTATCCATTTCCTCCTAAATTTTTTATTTTCCTTCATTAGTTAAAAGCTGAAATGCTCAGCTGTGTCTCAACTGCAGCAGTGAACACATCTACCACAAATTTCCAAACCTGGTGGTTTTGAACAGATATGATACCTATATACCTATAAACTTTATCTCTACTTTGCATCTTACACATAAATGTATCTGCAAGGCAGTCTGTTTTTTGACTGCCCTATCTTGTGGCACGTTCAAATGAAAGATGTGTGAAGCAACATTTTGACCAGTGAAGACACATCAGAATAAGACAGCTTGGAAATGTTTTCCTTGTGAGAAATGGTGGTTTCATTCAAATCAAAATATTTAGAAAAAACCCCCTGATTTTGATGACAGTCTGCAGAAAAAGCAATGTGTTTTTATTCTGTAGAATTTCTGGATTCTGACTTTGTTTANGATTGGATATATTGCCATTGTGAAGCAGTAGCATTGTTACATCTCAGGATAACCAGAGCTAGAGGTATATATTTTTTTATATATATATATATATATGTTTATATTAATGTCAAAGATGAGGCACAACTCATACAGGCATATCTAGCTGAAAATTTGCCAGCTCAGGTACTGGTAGCTGTGTGATCATGGCAGCTTGGAAGGTAGTCATATGATGATAGTGATATGGCTGTAGGTTTATTATTGGGTAGAAGACCCTCTGAGAAAACATTGGATGCTGCAGAAGATAGCAAAATCCTCTTTCTTCAGAGTTCCTCTAGTGGGCACTCTGCTGTTGGAGACCTGATTTTTCTTCTTCATTGAAAATAAAAAAAAAAAAAAAAAATTAGGGCTCTGATGATCAAATTGTAATTTAGGTTGCTGGCTTATCCATTTCCTCCTAAATTTTCTATTTTCCTTCATTAGTTAAAAGCTGAAATGCTCAGCTGTGTCTCAACTGCAGCAGTGAACACATCTACCACAAATTTCCAAACCTGGTGGTTTTGAACAGATATGATACCTATATACCTATAAACTTTATCTCTACTTTGCATCTTACACATAAATGTATCTGCAAGGCAGTCTGTTTTTTGACTGCCCTATCTTGTGGCACGTTCAAATGAAAGATGTGTGAAGCAACATTTTGACCAGTGAAGACACATCAGAATAAGACAGCTTGGAAATGTTTTCCTTGTGAGAAATGGTGGTTTCATTCAAATCAAAATATTTAGAAAAAACCCCCTGATTTTGATGACAGTCTGCAGAAAAAGCAATGTGTTTTTATTCTGTAGAATTTCTGGATTCTGACTTTGTTTAAAATGTAATCTATATCAATTGCACATATATTTCTAGCTTATTTTATGACTTGCTGACATTATTTTCCCTAATATGGACCTACTAGTGATGAGCTGCAATATATCACAAAAATGATGAAGTATTTTAAGGAAGGAGCATATGCTCCCACACTGACTAAAAAGCTCTGATGAAAACCCATGGACTCAACTCCACTGTGCTGTGACTGTGGGAACTGTTAGGGCCAGAAATGGAGGCAAAAGGAGACCTAAGCATAGGTTAGACTTGACCAGAGAGGAGAACATATTTCCAGCTCGCAGACAGCGAGCGGAGCCTGGAGCACAGGTAGGGCGATGAGTCAGGTCAATGCCCTTTGAAACCTCCCAGGAGGGAAGAGTGGCGTGAAGCACTGTTATTTAAGTTCATTGGAAGTGACAGGACAGATCTGTAGGTATTGCTGTTTGTCAAGACCTCCACTAAAGAAAGGGCCCAAGGAATCATCTTGGGTGGACAGGACTTGGGTGGGTTATTCCCCATTTGACTTCTCAGATGTGCCAGTATCATTGAACAGTGTGATCTCTGAACACTGACAGTGAAGGCAGCAAGGCTGCATATACTAAAGAAGAACCAGAGCTGCTGATCTGAGAGGTTGGGATTGTCAGCAGTTTGGTCTTTAGCTTTTTAGTGTGTTGGATTGAACCTAAGTAGTTTGCAGTGTAGCTGGACCTGAGGACTGGGCAGTGGGCATTCCAAAAGAAAAGCATAACAAATACCTCTCTGTGCAAGAAATGTTCTTTGAAATGCAGCCAGTCAAAGCTGAGATTTGGGCTGGATGAGCAAGGCTCTGCCTATGAAAATCACTTGGGAACTGCATTAGTATGGCATGACAGCCATTCTTGAGCTCTGGGATGTTTTCCCTGTCATTGCCACTGCCAGCATGGTGACTCCCAGTTTGCCTGAGGCAAAAGATAGCTAAACCAAAGTACTAAGTAACAGATCCTCTATCTCAGGAGAACAATTGGCTGTGATTTCAGACCTCATTTGTCAATGGTGTTTAATTATAGCCCTGCTACCAATTACAGTGGAGGTCACCGCTCTGTTGTAGGTCTATTCAGTGCTCCCTCTGGCCTTAGAAATCTATGAATCTATATCCCACTATTTTGGGGCATTTGTAACAGTCTCCACTGGTTTTCTTCCAGAGCTAAATTGCTTAAGTTTCCTCTTGGTTACTTGACAAAATATTGTTGTTGGAAAGCTGACTAAAACAATTTAAGCCACTTTTCAGGTCTGGGAGTGAAACAAAATGTAGGTTTCATCTGTTTTAGTTTCTAGCCTTACACTAGCCCAGTTGTTTTCTCCTTGTGAACAGCTGACTGACTGTGCTGCAGTGTGGGCACATGAACTATCTTAACTTGCAGATACAGTGTCATTAATGAGCTGTTCTGTAGAAAATACATCAAATGTACAGATCATTGTATAAAATGCTTTCTTGAACATCGGGTCACAGAAATAGTATTCAAGTTAAAATTAACCTCGTACACCAAATGTTCTTTAGTCAGGCAAAACCTTCATTCATACTGATGAAAGACTTGCTTAACTAAGAACTATACCCAAATCTATTTAGATTTGTTGATCTTGTCAGTTTTAAAAGATACTACTTTTAAGTCCCATTTTGAAAAGTGATTCAGGCATGTTGGAGCCTTGTGACTGGTTTGGGCTTCTAAATAGTAATTTTGATCATTCTACCTTTGTATTGTATTTATTTCCATCCTTTTTCACCTCTAAAGATTTGGCCCAAAGAGCACATTTCTGTTTGAGATTCTTTCCTTGCCTGTGTTCGCCTTTGATGATTTTAGTGATCTGATACTGAAGTAAAGCCAAGGCCATTCTTTTTTTAAAACAGAAGAAGGAAAATTAATTGCAAAAATCCTGCTTTAATATGATGTTAAAGTTGTGAATTTCAGAATTAAATGGTAGTACCTGCTACAATCAAAATGCCACATGTCATCCATTCAAATGTGCTTCAGGCATCCTGCACTTGAATTGTGTGCAAGGCAGGAAAATAAAAGAGCTAAAACGCTGTCAGGTTAATAATAAATTGTGCATACATGTGGCACATTTCATCAGAGTATTCCTAAGCATCTCACAACTACTGATAAATCAGTCAGCCTTCACATCACTCTACCACACTGTGAAATGCATGTTATCTCCATTTTACTGATGGCAAAACTGAGAGGCAAGCAGAATGTGAATTATTGAAGGGTATCGAGTCAGAAGCGGCCTGAGGTGGGATTGGAATCCAGAACACTGAATCCTAAGTATTAAACAATGTAGTAGTTTATCTAGTTTGATCCAAGTGTGCTAGAAAAGCCGCAAAATATTGCAGTATACATTGAATGTGAAGCTAAAAATGGGGCTTTGGATTTTAAGGATTCTTGTAAAATTTCAGCGGATTGAAATTCAAAGAAATATCTCTTTCTTTATTCTTTCTGGTGGAATGGATTGTCCATATCCAAGAAGTTCTGCCCTTTGTGGCTGTTGTCGCATAACTTTGTCAGCTGAAACCATCTTGAACCACCTTGTTCCCTACCTCTTGCCAGTGTGCTGCACTATTTGGGCTGTGCTTTGTGGATTCTTCTGTTTAGTCTTGGTTGATAGTCAGTAATGAGGAAAAATAGATTTGTTGCAATAAAAATGTTAGCTGGTTTTACTCATCTGTGGTTTATGTGCTCTTCAATATAACTTTTCAAAACAGGGAAGAGAAGATCTGGTTCCTTTAAATGTTTCCAGTAGCGAGAGGTTTATGATTTCACCAAAAATACCAAAATGAAACACTAATTCCAAGTCTTTGAATGCTTTACTGAACATCGCCTTGGATGGAAGGTGACAGGAGAAAATGTAATGGGGTCTTACATTTCTCCTCCTCTCTGCATTTCTGCAAACTTGCCAAGGTGATGCTATCATCTAATCTTCTCTTCCTGCCTAGCGTTCATTGTCAGTGTAGACTAGTGAGTTTTACTGGTAACTTTGCTCCAGAGTGGAGTGACTCCAATGAAACACTGAAGGCAGGACTCTTGTGTGCTGGGCTTCCAGATGAGAGACAGATCTGACTTTATAGAAGGTTGTTCATATGTGATGGAGACAGAAGAGTTTTTGATTGGACTTTTGTGTTGTGTTTGGTTGTTTTGAGAGGAGATCGCATGGAGAAAAAAATTCCTGAAAAGACCTGGGCTTTTTATCTTTGCTCTCTTTGAGCAAAGAATATTTTAGAAGGGTTCGTTCTTCTGTGTTTGTTGCCCAAAAGTCTCTTCTTTAGACACTGAAAATGGTTCCAATATATCCCATTTCTAGTGTTACCCTTGAAAACAAAGTTGCCTGGCAAACAACAGGCACCCGAGTGAGCAGAAAGTTCTGTATGGAATGAAGATGGTGGCAGATGGGACATGATGACCTTGTGGTTATTCTGGAAACACTAACATCATGAGAAGACTTGAGTAGAGGCTCTTTAGCCCAAAAATGCTCTCTTATTTTCTGTGTAATCATGACACACTGCATTTAACTAGCCTGTCCTCCAACAGATTCTCTGTTTTACTGCATAGCATACAGAAGTGTGAGTAGGACTCCTCTGCTCAGGGATAACAGTTGTGACCTGACATTTATTGTAGAAGCTGTTTAAATTAAATTAAATTATTAGGAGCTGTAAGCATTACTTATGGATTATTTTAGTGCAGTGCACAACAGAATTTAATTGGTGCTGTGAAGAAGCACATCACTGGAATTCCTTCAGGTCTGTAATAAAACTCAGCAGCAGAACTAGGCCAGAAGGAAGCAGATCTAAATTAACAGGCAATGCTAAGATCAGGAGTGACATTTGTTGGTAGTGCTGTCAAAGTGGATCCCAAGATACTCACAGAAAAGAGAGTGGCGAGTGCAGACTGAGATGTATTGCTAGAGCTATCAGCTCCATGATAGATGGTTGGAGGGTGGTGCCCAGGCCTGTGACTGTATGGATCTTTTCTTTAAATCTTTCTGGCAGTCTTTCATAAGCCAAACCACACCTAAACACCAACACTCCAGCTGTTCCTTACTCAGAGCAGAAGTATGATGAGTTGATTTTTGTAGCTGCTTATGGCTCTACTGCTTTTCTCTGCTTTTCCTGCAGCCTAATTGTCCCATCCAGGCTTCACCCTGGCTCTGTTGGGCTCATCACTCTGTTGGGAGTAGGAAGGAAGCAGATAGCGTTCTGACTTTGGCACTGATCCTCGTTCCTCTTGACCCCAACCCTAACGTGGTAGATGGAGGAGGCAGATTGCAGGAAGGGGAGGTGGAGTGAGAGAGATGACAGATGATGTGAGGAGAAAGCAGAGCTGTCAAGATGATCATGGCTGGCAGGGGAAGAGCCTCCCGGTTGTGACTGGCTAGGCCAGCTTTTGCATGCTGGCACTGGGAGGCAAAGCAGTCTCTCTGAGGCAAATCTATAGGAGGCTGGGGGTTGGGCTCTGCACCTGGAGAAAAAGAAAGCAAATCAGCAAGGGAGAACCCAGTTGCGCTGTGTATTTAAGGTGGGAAGGCTGCCCAAGCATGGAAAACTGATCAGCCTTCAAGACACCTAGTTGGAAGGTAAAGCTGTACTTTCATATTTGCATCCTAGTATTTGTCTTGAGCTAAGTGAACTGTCAACATCTTTGGAGGATCTGTTCCCTGAGCATCTGCTGGGAGGGCTCTAAATCTCCCTCCCTTTGATGTTTGATTCGCTTGCTGGAATTGGCCACCTGATACTAGAGACATACTCCTCACACCTTCCTAGCCCTCATCAAATGTGTCCCAAGAACCTTGCCAGGTGTAAGAACAATGCAGCAATGCATGAATCTCTTTTTTCCTACAACAGTCGTCTTTTTTTCTCATTCCTCTGCTCTTGGCTTTGGGGACTGAAGTCTCCTAGGTCTTCAGATGTCACTATGGATCCTGTTGGGCCCACACATTCCACATATATGAAATTAGAGGAGTTGTAGGAGCTTTGAGTCTCCCTTTTCTTCAATAGGATGACGTAAAGGTGCTGTGACCTTCTTTCATTTCCCTCCAGGCCTTATGACAGAGAACTAGATAGTGGAACATGGCTAACACACTCAAGCTAAACTAATTTCTGAGAAAATCCTCATCTCCGTTATCTCCTAGACCATTTGGTATGAATTGCTTCTGTCTGTCTGAACTGACTCCTCCTGACCCCTCTGGGATTCAAAGCCCTGCCACCTTTAAGTGCTCTGTATTTTCCAGGGTTAAACATTATATGGGATGGACAAAACAGGCATCTCTTCTGTGTGTGAGAATCTCAGAAAGGAGCAGATGCCCCATTGTCATTCTTCACAAGAATGTGTAAATTGCAAGACATGAGGTAAAAGCTCCATCTGCTGGAACAGTCTTTGAAGGCCCTGTTGGAGACAAGCTCCAGCCTTCTGCTCTCAAATGAGGTGGTCTCATTCAGGGCCTCCTGTAGCAGATAGGAAAGCAAAGACTAGCGTGGAAAAGACAGCAGGCAGAAAACAACTAGAGCTGATGTTACTCATGTGCTGAGGGAGCAGCACCAAGGCTGTCTTGATCATCATTGGTACTGGAGCCAGGTCCTATATTTCTAAGGTGATTCCCAAGGTCCTGCCTGAAACCTTGTCAGGAATAGTCCGAAGTTGGCCAGTATCCAGCAAACCAACCATAATCTGTATGTCATGAGACTGTGCACTGCTGAGCGATCTGGAGTCGGTAAAAAGGTGGTCTGCACTGCATTTGAGACAATGGAAAATGTCTTTCCCTATTGGTATGGAGAAAGACTGTGAAGAATAAGATCTAGTGACAAAGCAGTGCTAATGCTCACTACCAAAGGACCTGTTATATCCTTGTCATCTGGTGAAAGAGTATCATGCAAGCTGGGGTATATTAAGGTGCTGTTAAGTGCTTAGAAGTTGTTCTTAAGAGTTTAAGAGACTCTGGAGATCAAGCTATCAAGTATAGCTTACAGGATGTCAGATGGTCCAACCAAAATTACTATAGTAATAAATAGGCCCCTTTGACCATGCCAGAGCTCTTTGCCAGCATCAGTTGAGTAATATCCAGTGAAAAATTAGTGGAGAAGGGATTCTAGTTCCTCCTGTGGGACTGAATATGTCTATAGTCATTCCTTCTGGCAACATATGATTTTTTTATGAGTCAGGCATTTCCTGAAGGAGATCCTGTAGGGCATAAAATTATAAGGAACAGTCAAAACCAAATGTGACTCTGAAGAACTACTTAAAGGTGGTTTATCATGTCGTTTACCACCTTTTTAACAAAGAGATGTGTTAGACATTATTAAAGAGAGGATTGACCAAGGTGGTCTTGCAGATGGCACTGGACATCCCAAACACTATGGCTATGCCTACCATGGTGGCAAGGTGCTACCATGAAATATTACACATTAGAGGTTCAGTCCAACCTTGAATGTTTTCACTTGAGACTTTATAGCTGTAATACAGGACAGGACTGCATGTTGTGAAATACCAGAAGGCCCAACTGGTGCTTTCTCGGGTTTTGCATTTTGTCATTGAATTGCAGTGAATGCAATTCTCGGATGAATAGATTTTACTTTCTTAGCAAGCTGAATATCATGCCAAGAAGCTTAGTGAGATATTGGAGGATAACAGTCGTCTTCTTCCCTAATGATATAGCCCCCACACATTATGCACTTGCAAATTTGCAGTGGTGATTAGGAGCACTTTCAGAGTTTAGTGAATAAATCTTTGGAGACAGCCTCAGCCTCTTTTGTAAATCACGGTATGGCTGTAGCTATCTGACCAGTTTAATTTTTTATATCTTTTTTCCCACTCTTTTTCAGGGTGTCACTCTTAAGAAAGCTTGCTCCTAGTAGAAGTGGGTGTTGCTTTCTCTGGGAGTCATGCAAGAGATTACACAGGAGTAAAGAAGCAGCTTTTGCTCACGCTACATTACACCAAATAATAAGGGAGGTTCTTTCCCTGTTCTAGGTCTGAAGGAACCTAGCAGATGCATACATATTGTCTTCTGCCTGAAGTTTAGGATAGTAAAGTGGACCTTTATCCACTGACATCTCCAAGCTCAAGACTGGCTCACAGTTCTTGTGTACCATCACCCAGTCTGTAGGATGTACCTTGGATTGGTGCTGTTGACCTCAGTGTTCCTAACACAAGGCCCGTTTTTTTTCCTGACTCCTCATGTTATTGTGGGGGGTTCATCAAGCATTCAGCATTTGGAGTAGAAGAGTGTTCTACTTCCCCCACTGTATAGAAGCTACAACAGTTAATCTTTCACCCATAACAAGCAATTAAATTCTTGGATGTTATGACCGATAGGCAATATATCTTCCTCTTGGATAGTTTCTTTTTCTGTAGTAATTAACACGTGGGGATTAAACTGTATTAAACTGGTAAGAAGGAATCAGTGCCTCTCAAATGGCAGTGTGCAGAACTGATACTTTTTGTTAGGGTTCACCTCTGGCCTTCTGGAGCGTGGCTGAGGTCAATATATTCTGTCTAGGCACCATAAAAGTAAAGGGATCACATGTTTCCACCTCACCTTTTTATGGCTAATCCTGGAGAAAAAGAATGTTCCTTATTGTCCTCCCTACAGTGACAATGGTCGTGACCATTCCAGGGCAATATTACTATAAGGCACAGATATCTACTTGTGCTATTGCAATGGTGAGTAATGTGCTCTCGGAAGGAGATGAAGTTACAATAATGTCCTGGAATAGAAAGTTGTCAGGCTGGTCTGCATAGTGTTTCTGCTTGTTTTACAGAGTTCTGTTGTGGCATGGCTGGTAAGCAATATGTCCATATAATGTTACATTATATAAACAGCCAGGGAGATGTACTCAATTGTTCTCTCACTGGGAAATCATCAGGATCTGGATATAGTGTTATTAACCCTGCTGCTCTACGCCTCCAAGCTGGCAAGCTTCCTCACCAGAGTTTTGATATCCAGCAATTGGTGGCTGCTGAAAAAGTCCTTATAAATGTTCTTCTGTACATTCTGTTAATACAGATGTTTCATGACAGACTTGTTTACAAGGGAAGATTCCATGTGCTCCATCTGCTGCTCCATATACTGCCTGTGCTGGGTTTCTATTGGCTTAATTTTGCAACCGCGTAGTTTTCTGTTACTTCCCCCTGTATGCTGCCTAATATCCAGGATTAGGTAGTAGGAGGCTATGATTTTCCTGATCAACTTTAACCAAATAACAGTGTTTGGGTTGTCATACCTGTCTAGATGTCCAGCTGGCCCCCACCCTTCTTCCATCTTACATGGATGTATACCAGAATGACCTGCAGATAATGTTCCTAGTTGAGTGGCTGCTGTGCATGACAGATGGGAGGTGAGTGGCTGAATATGACTACCAGTTTGCTTCTTACAGATTCAGATTTTCATACAAGCCAACAAGTGCTCATCCAGGAGGAGTTACTTCTCACAGTACAAGTTTTAAATAGGAGCTGCTTAAAGCTATCTGAACCTGTGCAAGCCCCTTGTAAAAAGATGGCTCCTACATGCTGTTCTTGCAACATGCTGGATTAATATTCAATTCTTGGGGTTCACCTTGCAACAATGTCAGCATATCACATACTTATGCAGTTAAATCCAATCATGTATTCTGTTTTAAATTCAGTATTAGCAGTATTAGTAATCCTTCAGGATCTACATTATACTGACTTTTTTTCATTAGACTTAACTTCTACCCGAAGCCTCAATGTCTGCTTTCTAAAGTTTGCTTTGAAGCAGCGTTAGACTGTACTATATTTGAATGTTTCTTCTTGTGGATGTCTCCTAATACAAAGACTCATCTTCAGCTCCTTCAGCTGTATCATGCAGCATTCAATTGCAAAAAGATGGTTCTGAAACTCTGTAACTCCATAACTGAAAGTCCAACTTCATTCCTACCGTGTCCTTGGGGTTATCTGCAAATTATTATCTGTGCTAGTCTTCTTCTCAAACTTGCATTCCTCTGTGGATGGGAAAGGAGTACATCTCTTGGACCACCTTCCTGTGTATTTATGGCTATATCCAGCCCATCAAAGATACACCTTTCTGAACCACTTAGAGGTTGTATCCAGCTCTTTTTAAATGAGTGGGCTGTTTTGCATATCCAGGCACCCTTCACCAACTGTTGCATAGTCTTCCATCCCTGAAGACAGCAAAAACCTGGCTGGTGAAAGTCCTGAGCAACCTGCTCTAGTATGACCCTGAGGGAGTCAGGGGGTCAGAATAGATGGTCTCGAGAGGTCCCTTCAAACCTTAACTACTTTGTGAGTCTGGTTCTATGAACTCAGAAGCAGATGTTAGTGCCTGTTTCTGCAACATGTTGTGAGGTGGCAATACAGAATAATCAATTTTCTATCTTGTTAAACATTATGTCTTTGAAAAGGCAGTTAGATGAGATGCCAGTTCAGGAATACTGTCTTTCAGTCACTCCTTGGTATAGCTGAAATACTTTTCCCCTACAGTGCTGGAAGGCTACTGCTTTCCAGTCATTTCCAGTGGGATCCACACTGACATATTGTTGAAGAAGAGAGAACAGATATTACCCTTTTAGTAATTAGAGGACATAGAAAAGATGGTACAGTCCCTCTTCCAAATCCCTCAGCAATAGTGCTTATGATCATCACTGAAATCCAAAGATGAATTGCGTGTCTGCTCCCTAATGGTTATTGTTTTGTTTCAGGGCTGTGTCTCCTTAGTGAAGGAAGTTTTTATTAGCTCTTTAAGTATGGGACTGATTACTGACTTGGCAGTGAATGAGGGTCTATAGGATGTAATCAGAATAAGCTGAACAGCTTTCCCTGGTTCATGCTGCAGTTATGGGCCCTGAATTGTTCGGGGAATAAGAGAGGGCTGTGGGTCTTCATAACCTCATCACAGACATGGAGGTACAAATACCCTGGGACAGCCTGACATATGAGCTGGATCCTGGCTGGTGAGGAATAACAGTTCCTGGAGGAGAGGTACTAGCTTTTAGTCATGCAACAAGCATCTGGTGGAAATTTTCTGCAAAGAGATTGCATTTAGAAATAAGAGACTAAATTGTGTTCTTTTTGTGCTTAAGGCCCGGGTGAGATATCAATTAGTGCTAGTGTTTGACAGTGTGTTTGGCAGTCTTCTTGGTGGGGGGGTTGTGCTTTATCAGTTTATACAGTGCTCAACACGTTTGTGTACTGTTGGATTCAGAAATCAGCCAGGATGTGAATTGAGGGCTCCACTCATCTGCTTAGGTCATGGAAGGACTGCTAGCTGGGAATAACTTTGAATCTTTATTGACATACAGTGAATTTGAACTGGTGGCTTGGAGGTGAAAAGCTTCATACTGCTCAGCAGTGTCTTTTGTATAACAGATGTGAGAAAATGAGCATGGAAGCTGTTTATTGCACACACTCGTTTGCACAGATTTAAGAAAGAGTAGAAATTTTAAAACATTTTTTCAATACCAAGAAGTTGTACAGCTCTTTTTCCTACACCTCCTCTGGCTGTTTTCTGTTGCTCTGGGTATGAGCTTATGTGTATTATGTTAACACATTAATCAAAAGTGGTTTGGACTGTATATAGAAAAAAAAAAAACCCCAAAATTCTTCTGCATGCAAGTAATGCTGGTAATTTTAGAGGCCTGATCCTAGTCCATTCAATGAAGAAAGACATCTGCTGAATTCAGTGGGTGCGAGGTCCTGCCCTGCCCTGTGATTATGCACTTGGGTCTGCATCTGCATGGGCCCCGCTGCAGGCTGGAGGTCCACATTTAGACATTCACACAAGAAAATCTAGTGTTTTGAAAGATGCAGAATGCAGCTGTTTCCTGTCATTATGTTTCACATTTACTTAAGTCAGCAGTTACTCTTTTCCAAGCAGCGCCTTTCAACAACAAACAAGGCAAATGCTTCCAATAGAACCTCCTGATGACATCTATTTGATTTAAATATATATATTGCAGCAGCAAATACAGCAATAACATGCAATAGAAAACCCACTAACACATACTCTAAGTATGATATGTAGGTGTAGGAGGGAGAGCAATAGAAGATGCATTTCTTCTGATTACTCATGCTGTATTTAGGGTGATTGTTTTAAGTTGGAGGAGCATGCATTATATATTTTTATGTGTAATAAATAGAGTTCTCACTTTACAGGCACACTGGAACTCCATCCTAATTGGAATTGGAGTGAATGAATCAATAATTAGTTGATACTTATTTATACCAAACCCAGAGGCGTGCTAAGTGCATTATAGATACCAAGTAAATTTCAAGATCATGGTCTTTATTTTCAAATCAGTAGGCAATTCAGGGAGATGAGTGTTTAGAACAGGAGACTGTGAGTGGTTCCTTGGCCAGAGAGACCTAGTGAAACACAAATCTTAGCACCTGATGGCACCAGGTGGCCAACCAGCACTGTGGCAGCCTTTTCTGAGGAGTCTTTGCCTTAGAGCTGTTCCACACTGGGGAGGCAGGTGGGTGAGACAGAGAGTGAGAGATAGTATGCAGGGATTTTTCCAGACTTAAATAAGAAGGCTCAACAACAAATGGTGTAATAAAAGAGACATTTTAATAAGATATAATAAAAAGAGGAATATAGCTAGCGAGTAAATCTTCTATCACTTCAGAGGCTGGGAACCCTGCTTTCATGCAGCATCAGATGGACCTTAGATGCATTTTCCTCTCCTTTGCATGCTGTAGTGCCTTTTATTTTGTGTAGCAAACAGAATCAGGTATCTTCTCCTGATGGGTTGGGATGTTATTTCTAACACCCACCAATGTGCAGCACAGGCCGGCACAGGGCACTCCAGCAGGTTCCCATGCAATGGCTGCTACTGCTAACACACAGGCTTCTCAAGCCCCAAGTACAAGGCCCAACAGAGCAGACATGGCCTGGTCAAGATTAACTAACGCCTTGAATACAGTGTCTTCTGCAAGGCTCCCAATACAGAACTGAGTTACAAATTAATCCAACCTGAATCCTGTAATAAACCTAGATTTGATTCTGTATTAGCTATAATCAGTACTGAGAAAGAAAGTGGGAGTTTTATTTCTGCCCCCCCCCCTTTTTTTTTTTAAGAAGAGAGATATAATCTCAGGAATCTTAGGGAGGTGTGTAACATTGCATGAGTTGAATTCAGTGGTGAAATGCTAATAATTCTACTTAGACCTTCCAACAGAGAGGTACCATGATCCTGAATATACAATATCTGGGCTACTGGGTGGAGCCTGCTAGAGGTCCCTTTTAATGTGGAAAATGCCACCTCTCGATTTCTATGGGACATGTGTGTGCCTTGCAGATGGATGTACTATGCCATTTCTGTCTTGGGATGCTGCAATGCAGCACAAGGAGTGTTGGCATATGGTACTAGTAAGCGCTAGGTGTAACTGGGCAAAGGAGTGTTCCTTGCCCTCCAAGGCTGCACAAGCTGCTGCCTAATCAGAGCTCAGGTGGTGGCCTGTGAGGCCAGTGGTATGTTATGCCCTCCCTGCTGTGGCCTGGCACCCAGGCCTGCTGTGTGCAGGGAAGGGTTCAGATAGCACAGAGCTCAACCAGTGGAGCAGAATGTCTCTTCCTGCCTCATGTAAGATTAGGTTGGCAGCAGAAGTGGCGATGGAGAAGTTTCACCCTTGTTCTGCAGCCTCTGACCCTTTCTAGAGTGGGCTGGGTAGGAATAAGCAATGCTGACAATGAGAGGTGGGTTTGGAGAAGGGTCCCCCTTCCTCTCCCTCCACCCTTGCCTGACTAGGCTAGTCACAGCCTTCTGTGGCTCCAGCTCTTCACATTGCTCTGAGGGGAATATTAACATCCCCTAATAACTCTGTCAGACTTATTGAGAGATTTTTTTAATTAATTCCGAGACTGGGTGCAGCAAATAGATTATAGCTTGGGACACTTCATAGGCTTAATGAGCCCTTACTCTGCTTCCTTATCATTTTTTTCCCAAATCTCCTCGTGTTAACTGCTTTTTCTGTTCTTTGTGTTACTACTTATTGAATATCCTCAGTGCTGTATATGTCACAGGGAATATGCCCAAAGTTCATTCCTGTCCATCATTTTTTGCATGATAAGAGAGGAATGGAGGCAGCACAATTTGCAATAGATTTGGGGTTAGTAAATGCCTTTGGTAGCTGTCATGGTGATGTTCTGAGAACAAGACAAAGCTGAAAATACTCAGCATGTGTGCAGGTTCTTGCTTAGCAGGAGGAGAGGTACTCTCTTTCTGTGGCATATGGTGGGTAATGTGCTGGCTTCCAGTCTCTGTGTCAGTCTTGCAGGTGATGCAGACAAAGGTGAAACACCACGGGCCCGATTTCAGTACTTTGAGCAGATAGCAGAGTGCCTGCAATGAAACTAGTTTTAGCTTCTTGGGTCACATGGGTAGTTCACTTTAGTGTAAGCCACAAGACTGCTCAAAGATAGGTTAATTTTTGTGGTGGTCAGCATAGGAAAGTCCACTGTTGTGCATCATCATCAGCAAGCTCCCTGTCATCTTTATGATCTGATAACCTTCTAGCATTATTGCCTTTGCTGGATCTAAGAGATCTGAGAAGAAGTAGCTATGTTGGTGAATGCAGGGGAGGCATTCCTGGTGGGGAGGGTATTTCATTTAGGGAGATCCATCCAGTTGCCATCCCTTCCTGATGCCTAAATCAATTAAAATAGGAAGGCCATTGGAGAGAAACTGGCCCCTAAGATCTGTTGTGTGAGTCACCTCCAGCTTACAAGAACATCTCTTGCTATGATATGATGCAGCCACTGAAGTGTCACATTGGTTGATTTAGTCCTTCTTAAAGTCAAGAGAAAATTTGGCTTGTAATGGGAAGCTAGTTTCAGCTGTAGTTAGAACATGAGGAAGCAGCTGTCCATGGGAATGTAACCCTCTTGCAAGTAGTTTTTGAAAGGCTTTGCAAAGCGTGAGGCTCTCTCACCTTGAAGGGAAATCTGAATGAGGATAGGAATTTCCAGCCATAAGTGTTTGCATGGAAGTAGGTACAGAGATGCCTAGGTAATGTTATAGAAGTGTCAAAAATCAGGCAGAAGTATGAGCAATGTATGCTTTTAGAAGGTCATAGGTTCTTGTTTCATCCAAGCTGGGAGGAAAAGAGAAATAATCTTCATCTTTTTACCACTGAAGATGACCTATGAAAATGCAAAACCAACTTTCTATGTAACCCTGCCACTGGTCCTAATATACGAATGGCTTATAAATAGTGGTCCCAAATATTGTAGCTAAAGGCAGGAAAGTAATTTAGTCCCCTTTTTTTCTGTGAGTGGCCACTTAGGTGGAAAAAGCTTTGGCACTTGTAGTGTGTAACATGATGAACCATATGGCAGCTTTTGCTGTTTGCAGGGAACATTGAGTGAGAAATCGTAGTGTTTGTGGAGGAGGCTGTGTACTGTACGTGTGTAACTTGGGCACACCCTATCAGAGTGTCCATGTTTTTCTATGACATGCTTTTTTTGTCCCTTAGTATCTATTTCTCCTTCACAGGACCTATAGCTTGTTCTTGGCCCAAGCGTTGCAAGTGAATTCTAGGGAAGATGAGTGCTCTTTATAGGGCTGTGTGCATGATACTGATAAACAGAAACAGAAGAGGGGGTCTGGATCTGCACCAGGCCCTGGTGAGGAATGGGGATCTCCAGAGAGGTACAGTGCTCTTAGGCTGATTTGTTCGAACACAGTCTGCATTTCTTATTCATAAACTTGTCAGCCTGTGTTTCTGACAAGAATAATAGCTTTGTTCTCATTGGATTTTTGGCCAGATTGTGTAGTACTGTATGCCCCTAGGGGAGGGACAGGCTTCCGATGGGTTTAGACCTGTGCTAAAATATACTAGCTACACAAATGACCCAGTACAACTAACCCAAGGATAAAATTCAAAACTGGTCCTGCTGTAGATAACTTAGATGTCTTTTCACTGAAGGCACAGAATGGCTGCCATATGCAGAGGGTCTTGATGGACCAGCACTCTTCAGTTTAGAAAAGAAGTGGCTAAAGCAGGAGGTGAGGTAGATAGTTATAATCAAGAGTGCTGTGGTGATGTTGAATAGGTAGGGGATGCCCAATGTGATATATTCAGCTGCAGGTTTTAAATGAACAAACAAAAATACTGTTTCACACTGCATCACCAGAAAAATTCAAGGAGGGAAAAGTCCATCAAGGACTGTTAAACATTTTTATCATGATGCAACCTCCACCAGTCTGTCATTGCTGGAAGCTGTTAATAAGGGTACTGTGAATTTTCTCAGTTCCTTTGACTCTTCTCTGAGTACCTGCGCTTGGCTGCTGTCAGAGGCTCGGCCTTAGCGTCTGCCCTGCTCCATTACTGAAGCTCTTAGCTTGTGATGCCTGGCAGCTGTTACTGATGGAATTGTCTGGGGAGAGTGCCTTTTGAATTAGAATAATAAAATCATAGAAAATGGGATTGGAAAAGGTCTCAAGGGCCAACTAGTCTTTCCAAGACAAGATCAGGTGTATCTGAAAAATTGATGAGAAATACCCGTCTAGTCTTTTCTCAATAGTCTCCAATGCTGGTGGCTAACTCCCAGTAGCCAAGCTATTCCAGATCCTCACTACTCTGTGGCTACCAAATTTTTCTAACATTAAACCAAACCTTACCTTTCTGCATCATAAGTTTCTTCTCATTCTATCTATGGTGAATATGGAGGACACTTTGGTTTTTTTCTGCTTGCACCTGTCCTTCAGAAGTTATACAGTTATGTATCTTTGTGTGCTCCTCAGGACTGTGGACACAACTGGCTGAATGGAAATGTACAGGGGCGCTGTGCAAAATAGCAGGGAGCAAATCCTCTATTTCTTCCAGTGCCCAGGCACCTAGGATGTAATAGAAAGAAGCTTCATCCTGGAGTGCTCAGGCAATGTATCTAGGCAGTTTAAGTGAAGATCAACAGATTGTTTGGAGGACACTGAGTAATTAAATTCCGGTTGGATTTTTGCTAGTAGCAGGCTACAGGACTATTGACTTTTTCCCCAGCAATGTAGCCAGGGCCCCGAGGAATGCACATGAGCGTATTTGTTGGGATGTGTGGGAGAGGATGGTACTTTCACTGAAAACCATGAAATCAGCAAGCAGCTTTATCTAAGAATAGTAATGATACAGAGTTAATTAAAGGGATTATTATAAATTAATTTCTCTAAGATTTTTTTGGTTTTTTTTTTTTTTACTCTTACTGGAACTAAATAACTCTATGCATTGGTTTCTGAAAGCAGCAGGCCTACTTAATGCCTCTATACCATGTTGATATGAAAGCACCTTTCTAAATGGCCAGGCAATTGTAGTGAAACCATAGCGACTTGCAAGTGTCTCCCCAGCTAGCTATAGCGCACACTCTGCCTGAATATCTTGGTTGCCTGAGAGGAGGCAGCTTGGCCCCTTGAGGTAAAGGGTCCGTTTTCTTCAGTAGATATAGGATCCACTCAAACTTCATATGCTTTAGAGGGTGACATACTCAGGCATGTGTCAGTCAACTTCACATTTGACCCTGTGGAGAGAGCAGGCTGCTCACAACGTTAATGCACACAGTATGGGGAAGAGCATTGGAAGCATCAAACCACTGTTAATCATTCAGATAAGATATGAAATCAAGTCCCTTCACCTCATTTAGATCAGGAGTGCTTTAAAATCACATGGCACTTTTAGTAGAATCAGCCAAGATTCATTCTGCCTCTAAGTAGTTCTTGTTGTTCTAACTCTGACATGCTAAACTGCTGTATGGTGTTCCTATAAGCTGTTAAACATCTGTCTCTCTCACTTCAGAGCTGGCTGCATTTCAGTACTGAATGAATGATTCCTATATTCACAGCTAATAAATGCTTTGAGATCCCAAGTATTAGCTGTGCAAAGGCACAGTACCACAAATGTCTATGCAACATATCAAGTGAGTACTGTTCCCGAGAGACTGAAGCCTAAGAGATCCTGTAGGACAAAGGACACAGAGAAATGTAATTGATTGTAATGAACTTGTTTGTGTATGTGTCAGCACTTGTCTCTACTGAATAAAATCAGAAGTGTTCAACACTCCATTAACACAAATTACAGGGTCCTATTCTTCTGGAGTGAGACAATAAGGTCTACACCTGCTAGTACTGTGAAGTTCTTCATGATCCCAGTGTGCAGCTCAGTGACAGACATCATGGGCTTGAGTGTTCTTCCATTTGTTTCAGTATCCTAAATGTTTAGCAAATTAAATAAAATTGGTCAAATTTACTTCTGTGGCAATTCTGCTGGAATCAGTGGAAGGATACCAGGGATGGAGCCTACTACGAGGGTAAGACAAAAGATGTTAAGAAAATATGAGGGATGAAATCATGACACTATCAAAGTAACTGTCAAGTCTTTTATGAATTTAACGGAGCCAAGATTTTAACCTAGTTAACCACAAATACAATAATCTCCAAGGTGCCTATCTCCTGTGTGAGCATGGGCACTACAGGGATGTTGTGCTAACGCTTGGAATTGTTCTCATTACAAAGTCCATCTTTACCCAAGCAAATTGTTGTTAGAAGCTGTTTATACAATGTAAATGCATTTCTTTTTATGTCACTGTAGCCCTCCCAGGTGGCTTTGAACCACTGTGTCCTGAAGAGAGAGACAAGGAGTCTGTACAGTTTTGCACCAACAACACTGGTCCCCAACAGCTTGGCGTAGGAGGTGAAGTAGGACCATATGTTTACCTTTACCTTAACAGACCAGGTTAGGATGGAATGAGACCACTTGCCAGATCAGCATCTGGAATTAACACTTTGTTTGATGAAATATCAAATTAATGAAGACTGCTCATTGCAATTTGAAGGGTTTCCAGCTCAACCAAAATGCAGCTCTTCGTCGTATTGTTAAAATGTTGCATCAGAGCTCAGTTAAGAGGAAATCACCCAGTTCTGAATCACCAGCATCTCTTACTACCACACCACAGGAGCCCAGGCTGGCTCATCACACATCTTTTGAATCATTTCACAGGCTGCCATAAATGCATCAATCTATGGTCTCTGAACTATTTTCATATATATCAGTAAGTCAAAGTAAGCGACTGAGAACTCCCAACCAGTCATGCTTCTGCCAGTGAAATTGTACCTGTATCCATTCTCTGTATTTGCAGCATGATGAGAGCGAAATCTGCTTCAGAAAAGCTTTTTTAGGTGTCAGTAACTGAATAAGCTTCAGAATAAGGTCATTTTCCTGTCTAAAGGCAGGATCTCGTCTTATCTGGGAGTGGGTCTCCTATGACAAAAAGATGCCTCTAAGTTTTATAACTTTTGCCCTCATCCTCTCCCCAGTTTCTGCCTGCTCCCCAGTCCTCTCCACACACTGGCATTCAGAGAGAGGATAACCAGGGAGCCCTGGAGGGGGATGCTAGAGAGCTTGAGGGACTCATGGTACAAGACAGTGCCATTCACTTCTAGGGGCTTATTTCCACTTAACCTAGGATGCTGGACCAGCCTGACAGCTGGTTTGTGATATGTGAATTCAGTCAGTGGCTCTCAGTTTAGCTGGCTGAAGACAGGTGTCCACAGCCCATCAAAGCGGGGGACAAGATTGAATGGACCATGGAGATGGGAACGAAAGCAGGTCTCTTCAGGTCAAGGTGATGTGTACTGGTAGGACTGATGCGCACAGAAAGTCTGTGCTGTCCTTGTCTTCCAGTGGAGAGAGAAATGCACTCTTGTGACACCTTCCCGTATTGCTAAACTTCTTGTTAAAAATGTTAGAGTTAAAAATACCTCAGATGTTTCCTCTACAGGCACCGGAATGATCTGAGCTATATAATAAAGTTTGCTTTGTTCCTTCCGCTCCCCTTCATCATCCTCCTTCCCCTTCCACCCCACCCAGATGGCTGGGGCTGCACTAGGCAAAGGCAGCAGCCCTGATGATCCCTCTTTCAACCCAGCTATTAGCATCAAAGAACAAAAGCAAACAGCACCGGCTTGCTGCTCAGCCCTTTACAAAGGAGCAATAAATGGACTCTTGTGTATAGGATAAAGCAAATTCTGCCTTGTCTTTTGTTAAGAGGCAGGGCTTTCTGTGTTTGAAGTGCTCTGAGCTGGAGAAAGTGGAGAAACCTCCATCTGCACGGCAGTAAGTCCCATGGTCACTGGGCTTTTTGTTAGCCATGGGTTCTGCATGTCCTCCCTGTTTGATCGGGAATGCTGTACCTCCTCAGTCCCTGTGGCAGGTAGGAGGTCCCTATGGGGGGAGGAAGGTAGTGCTGATGGAAGAGAGTGGGGACATGTTTTAAACAGTCCATTTGAAAACAAACCAGAAAAACATGAAGAGAATTTGAGAGAATGTCTCAGATGACAGGATCTGAAGGAGAGTCAACTCAGCTCCCCAAATCTGGTCACTCTGCCTATTTGCCATCTCTATCTTCTACCTTTCTTGAGGCATTAGATTTCTTCTAATTGTGGAGCCACCAGCCATAAGGTACTGCATCAGAGGTTTCTTATTAAGGGTCCCTTTTGTCGATATATACAACCACAGTTTTAATTGTGCACCACAGTGGAGTGGCACACCACACTGCAGAGGTGTTATGGGGTTTCCCGTGAGGATTTGCATGGCAATTTCAATTGTATGACACAGTGGTATTTATTGTAGGATCTTTTGTGAGGACTGACTGGCTATATGCCATTTTTGTCTTCACAAAGAAAGCAGTGCTTTCTCCTGTGTGTTTTAAAACAAAAACCAAGTACTTTCACCGTTTGAAAATCAGCATTTGCCAGCAGATACCACATGGGGGGGTGTCTGCGATACAAGAAATTCCCTTTGTATTTAGTATGGGAAGTAACACTAATGACCTGGGCTGCCACATAGGTAAATACTGCAAAAGTGTCGCAGAGATGCAAACAGTGACTTTTCTGATGCAACTAGTGTATACTAGTTGGGTGGAGACTTTCCAAAAAAGATACAGCAAAAAGAAAGCTAAGAGTAAAACCCGTCAGAATTGGGGATGCCTGCTCTTAGGGAAGTTGGAACAAAAAATATGGGTAAAAGGGAATCCCCTTGCTGTCTGCCCCCTGTTACTTGCCATTGAGAAACTACATTTTAGAGATGCTTGTGTAGCTCTTAACAGTTCATTGTTCTGCTTTTTAACAGCCTCATGACCTGTTTAATTCATGCGCAGTTAAATAAGTATTATTTCAAGCAGTGTATCAGTTACAGCCCACTGCCTCTTCTCTTCTTTGCTTAATGTGTTTATCCCTTACTCACCCTTGGCTAGCTCTTTCCTTTGCCCTTTCTATCTGCTGATCCTTTTTATTCCCTAAACATCCCACAGATTTCCTCCTGGAGTGCAGACACCCTGGTGAAGCTGCCTGCTGTTCCTGGGCCCCCAAGGTAGCCCGGGCTGCAGCTGTGCCTGCTCCTTTGTCAGGCGTGCAGGGAGACTGAGAGGACAACATGGGTCTAGAGCTTTGTACCTACTTAGAATAGGCTGTGGGGCAGCTACTGGATTATCAGAAACATTTGCAGTCCCTTATGGTGCTCCCTTCTTCCTCTTCTGAAATGTGTGATCATCTCTGACTGCTACTGATTTTCCCAAGCAACACCTCAACTCAAGTCCTAGCTCTGGACTTGTAAATTCTTTGGCATTGTGCTCACATTCTGCAGTGGTCTTTAAGGGTCTGCTCCTTCCTTCTGCCTCTGCTCTCACCTCCTTTTTCCTTCCATCCTCAGTGCATACATTGCTGCCTGACACTTGTTTTCTTTTCCTACCTAAAAATAATTACTTTCAGGCAAACTTTCAGTGCTAAGTGTCCTTCCAGGCTTGCCTGCCAAGACAGCAGTTCTTAGATACAATTATGTGTTAAAAGAGGAAAGGCAACAAATAACATTCATCAGATCTGACATATAGGTTTAGTAGAAGCTATGGCAATTAAATGAGTTGATGCAACAGTCCCTCCCCTCTTTGTGCATTGTTTTATTTGGGTTATTACCTCCTTAGGGAAGGATGACTTGATATACGTGTGATGTACCACAGGGACTTTTCCTCAAATGATTCTGGAGCCATTACAAAGTGATAAACAAAAAGCACAGGAATCACTCACCACTGAAACACAAGTGTCTCAGGAAGACAAGTGGCACTGGTTTCACAGCTGGTTTGGACAGGAAGGGGAAATACTGATGGAAATTGGAGGGTATATTTGGGGAAGGGGAATACATTCTTAGTCCTTGGTGTTTAGCCAAAGCACCCAGCATGTCATGCTCCTAGACTTGTGGCAGAAGTGGTCTGGGACCTGTAGTAGTCCAAATCGTTAATATATTGCTTTGAAGTCTTACTGGAAAGATGATACCTGCAGCATCACAACTCCTAGGCAAGGTGCAAGCCTCCAGGGAAGAATGCTACCTATGGACCTGGCCCCACTGTTTCCTCAAGCAGGTTCATTTTTTTTTCTTTGGAGGGCTGCCTTGGAAGGAAAATATTGATTTAGTCTAATCCCCTGAGATTTCAGGGGTTCCTCCCTCATGGTATTATGGTAAGTGTAGCTACTCAGAGCAAGACTAAATTTGGGATTGGTGGGCTCTGCCCAAAACAGACACTACATTCAAAGATATGCCTTTTTCTGTGATCGATACTATCACTTACATAGTCTTGCTCCTCTCCTTTTTAAAGGATATATGTGAGTGATTCTGAAAAGCAGTCTTGTGTCACAAAGAGAAAAAATACTGAATGACATTTGGTCTGAATTCAGCATCTTGTGAAAAGACAACATGTGGGACATGCAAGCCTCTAGCACTCCTTCTCCCCCACCCCTGCTGCTGTCTGCAATGAAGGATGTTGTTTTGGGAATGATGGGCAGAAGGAATGAAAAGGAATGGGTTCTCTTCTAGACTTTGGGACTATGTTGAGTGTCTTGCACCTGGTCATAAATTCACATGGCCCCTCGTAAAAGGGGAGCAGGTTCTTTTCTTTTTTCTGAAAACTTGCTTGAATTTATGTGCAATAGAAACCTACTGCAGGCAGGTTGATTTTTGTTTCTTTCTTTTGCATTTGTGTGTGAAAAACAGTAGAATATTTTAACCAATATTCTTACAGGAACTGACGTGGCTTGGGTCTATCTGATTCCAGGAACTCTCCCTCCGGACAGATATGATGGTGGAGTCACTTTTACATGCACAGCGGAGAGGGAGCCAGTGCCTCCTCCCTTGCATGGCTGGGTGCTTGGCTGCAGATGGGTGGCCTTCAAACAAACCTAATTACTTCTGGTTTTGCATGAAATTGATTTCCATGCAAGGATGCCGAGTTGCTGTGTGCATCTCTAATGGCTTTTCTCTCTTCTTTTTCTCTCTTTTCCTTTTCTCCCTTCTGCTTGCCATGAAAACACCTCGACAGTTGTCAGTCATATTCCAGGTAAGTGTTGCTTCTGCTGAGCTGAAAGGCTGCTCTTCAAGGAGTGGTGGTGGGTGGTTACCAGAGGCAGAAATCTCATCCTGCTTTCTGAGAGTGTACAGAAAAAATCTTCATACTGGACATCACAGGGTCTGGACTGCAAAGTCTTTGCTAACAGGAGGGCTTCATGGTAGCAAAGGTCACAAACTTCCCTCTTCAGAGATTACATTGTGTTGGTCAGTTAAAGGGATGTTTTCTGAATGAAAATTACCTTAAAAATGGTTGCTTGTATTGCTAATTACCTGGCATTGAACATTGCATTATATACAGTTTATTTTTGATACATCTGTGTGTAGTCTGGCGTACAAATCTAGTTCAGTCATTTTCCTTCTCGTACTGCAGTCTACTTCATTTGCTAGTCCCACTGATAACCTGTTGAGTTTAATTTCCACTAACAAAGGGATATTTTGTGGTTATTTTATTTTACGTTTTAAAAACCAGTGAGTATCTTTCTGGCTGAATGTGAATGTGTGATCTTATTTAGGTATCAAAACTTTAATTCCTGACAGGGCAAAAATGATTCATTTGAAAGGAAAAAAGAATGTGTGTTTTATGTACTTGTTTATTTGGGGAGTTCTTCCACAAGGAAGTATTTTACCTCAGAGAACTCCAAACCTCCCTCCTCAGGTTGCTCTCTCGTTGCCGAAAGGATCCGAGTCTCCCAACTTCAGCTACAAGGGTTAATCAAACTATGCCACCTTACACTGTAGTCCACATCATGTTGCTGCTGAAGCTTAAGAAACTAATTTTTACCTCACACTCAGGCGGCTCCACCCAGTTTATCATTATGTGAAATGGAAATGAGAGGCCAGGGAAGCAGCTGGCATTGCTCTGGCTGGAGTGGAATGATGGGAGAGTTGAGGCTCTTTTCCTTCTCAGCTTTCTGCATAACTTTTACTAAACCCGACCTGGACCTGGAATGAGTTCTCCATTCAATTTGCTTCTTTTCTCTACTTGGATAATCAGATTTTGTGAAACACTTCAGAGACATCCAGTGAGGGCCTGCCAGTCGGGTAATTTCCCTGCATATTTAGCCTTTTCGCCTCTCTTGTCAGCCCCCTTTTTGTTCTGCTGAGGTCCGTTGCATTCTGTGTGCATCTCAGATGGCAACAATGGGGATGGATGTGGCCAAATGGCAAATGTTGCCTGGCATGCATTGGAAAGAAAGGCTCTGTCAACTGTAACACTGAATCTTTTCAGTGACCCATGGGGCTGAACAGGTACCTTCTCTGCTCCAGTCTGAGGTGTCCAGGAACTCCTGTCTCCTCTCATCTTGGCAGGATCTGACAGGACGTGCACCAAGGGCTCGGGGTCACAGGTCTCTCCACCACATCCTGAAGCTGTTGGTGTCTGTGGCAGAGGAGGGTGGCTGAATTGGGAAGGCATGGCCTTGCTATGCTCTACCAGTAGGGCTCATGATATTATGCCACGAACGAGTGTTGCCTCGAACACCATCAGGGCCATGTCCAAGGCCTGCACAGTGTGCAGGGGATGACAGCAGCACTAGTAGGGGACCAAGCAGAGGTGGCACAACCAGGACTGGACCATGCTGCTGTTACTGTGGGCACCCTGGAGCAGTCCATCCTTCTGCTCTCTGAATGGGCTCTTCTGCCCCACTGCTCTCTTATTCTCATAATTTATATGCTTGGATGTGCATTTTTTATTCTCCCCATCACTCATACACATGTGTTCTTGTTCTCAGAACTGCTGTGTGCTTTCTCACGTGGATTTCTAGTCACACATGAATGCTCTTTTCCATGTGCTCTTGCACTCATCTGTATGTTTTCAGTCTGACAATTACCCCCACCTCATTATTGGGCTCTGTAGCTGTTTACTCCTAGGCAGTCTAATCCCTCTCCTCAGCTCACCTTGGGGAGGACACTGGCATTGCTGCGTGACTGGGCAGCGACGTGGACCAGCAGGAGGGTTTGAGTGTGCACTTCCCCTCTGCCCGGCTGTGTAGAGGCTTTCTTCCTATTTGGGCATCCAGCTATCTGTATTGTGAGGACAGAACCCCGGGCCCCTGTCAAAATGGTTGCTTTAACCATCCACTCTTTGCAAGACAAATTAGGGATTTTATGAACTACTGGTAACTATTTACCCACAGGCAGCAGAAGGGCTGTAAAGAGCCCATTGATTAACAATTTTTTATTGTTGAATAGACTGGTTAGAACTAATTCCCTAGTAAGAGAAGGTAGCTGTGAATAGACTGGGGCTGGCAGCAGTGGGGACCACAGGGTTCTGCTGGGTGCAGTTCCTGCAAGGCACAAAGAAGTTGGTCTTGTTCAAAGTAAACAGAAATGTGTAGTATGAGCCTGGCTGCGAGGTCTCTGCTTGTGAAGAAGGGGTACTCCGGCAACAGGGGCTGGTGTGCTACACTCCGTTCAAGAGTCAGCTGAAGATCTCATCTGGCTTATTTTACAAATGAAAGGGCTTTGTGAGATGTTAGCCCAGCTGCCCTGCAAATGTTACATCCCCAGTCACAAAATAACACCACCATATTGTAAGCAGGAAAGTCAAGTATTTGGAGCAGGGCCCTGGAGTTGGGACTCTTGCTGTCTGTATTCAGCTGGGTCACTGACTCGCTGTGTCATGTAGAGGAGAAATAACTTCTCCTTTCAGTACTTCAGTTTTCCCTTTGGGGTTATAGCTACAGCCTCACCTCACCTTCACAACATGCTTAGAGATCTTCGGCTGAACATCATGGAGGTTAAAAGCCTTATTAGAGAGGTTAAGTGCCTTGGCTGGGGAGTAGCGTGCAGCACAGACCAGAATGGATGGCTCTGTCACCTCTGCACAATATCTGCCCCTTTCTTTGCACCTTCTACTCTTTGCCAGTGGTCTAGGTTCTGAAAGACAAATTGTTGGGAAGAGACCAGTAGATCAAGGAGCAAGTGATACGCTCCTGTCTCACTTACGTTTTTTTAGTGGAAGAATATATGCAGCAGAAAGAACTAAATATGGGTCCTTGATATTATGGTGACTGGTACTGATACCTGGGGGTGTCAAAGTTTAAATAGTGCTTTTCCTATTCATGCCACGCTTACCCCCTTTGTGGGAGAGATCTTCAGATGTTCATGAGGAGGGGGTGAAGAGATGAAGTTCTGGGCATTTTGCTGTCATGATTTTACTGCTGACTAGAGTTTGCATGTAACTGAATGGACACAACTCAGTAGAAATGACTTAGTTAGTTGGGGCCCTGAGGAAAAATTAGTCCTTGTTTGCCTGAACAACTCCTTCATAAGGATACAGAGATCCTTGAAGGCACAAGCATACTAGCCTTTTTTGATCCGGGACTTTAATCTTTCAAACTCCATCTTTTAGTGCTTCTTTCCCTTCTTCATTTCATGGCTGCTGTTTTAGTCTGTCTTCCTGACCTCCTATGTCATAGGGTCATTTAAGCAGTACCTGTATGCTGGCTTCTGCTTCCTTGAAGCTGAACTCTGCTTTTTGGGCATGAAAATGTGTGAATTGTGTTTCAGCCCATCTGAAGTTTCCTGTTTGCAGAAGATACTAGGTCAGAGTAAGAATCCACCCATGCCATATTTTCAATGTCACTCACACAGGTGTTTGAAACCAGTTTGTACAGGCTTATGTTCTTCATAGGTGCCACCATTGTTTTCATTCTTGCATGCCCTTTGCACAGACACTGTCCCCAAATCGGATTCTCTTGCACTGAAATGTGCATGTTTTTCAGCTCCATGCACACCCATTTGCAACAATATGGCAGTAGTGATCACTGGGGTCAGATCAAGAATTCATCTAGCCCAGAAGCATATTTTTATGAAAGTAGATGCTTTGGAAGAAGGTTAAGAAACTGCATTAGCATTGGTCTTGTCCTGATAAACCTTTGTGGTTTCTGGTAGTCACTGTTTTAAGGACTTTCTGACCTGACACTGTATCCAGATAGTGGCGTTGTACAGTCATTGATGGACATATTTTCTCTGGACGTGTCCAGTCTTTGTTTTTCTTAATCCACTTATATTTTTTAACTCCACAGTATCCTGTGATAACCAGTCCCATTGTTTAATCATTCAAATGTGGAAAGTACTTTCTTTCACTTATTTTTACACCTGTTACTTGAGAATTTAATTCAGTAACTCCTACTCCTTGTGTTCTGACAAATAAGGAAAAAAATATTCCCCGTTCACCCGCTCTGTATTATTTGGGATTTTACCTCTATCATATATATTACCAGAGGTGCCTTTTCCAAGCTGAAGAATTTTATTCCATGCCTAACAGTTCTTCTTTTCCCAACTTGTGCACCTGCTTGATCAGGTGCTCTGATTTGCAGTGATACACATCTTCTCATGGGTCAGCCAAAAAATGAATTCACCCTCAGGTCTTGCTACCTGCACATGTTCTCTTGTGAGTGTGGCCATCTTTGCAAACACTTGCATGTTTATTTTCATGCTTTCAAACACCACCATGTTTGTAGCCTTCCCGATGTGAATACTTCTAGGAATATGCCACATGTCAGAATACTGTTTTTGCCATGGGGGAAAGGAGGTAGTATGGTTTGATCACTGTTTCTGCCCATAGATGTTGGGGTAAACATCTTTCTCTTTGGCTTCTACCTCATGTTCTTCTTCCTTTGATCACTCAGAGTAGGTGCCACTCACCCTGACTCACTGCCCCTGATAATGACAAAACCTATCCTGGAATTACATAGCAGAGGAAGCAAAGGGGATGGAAAAGAGGAGCTAGCACAGCTGTTGTGTGTAATTGGATTGGAAGTGGGCCTCCGGCTACAATAACAAAACTGTACTCCCGGCTGGCCTCACTGCTGGGGTCTGCAAGGAGCCCTTGGCTGTCGTGCATATCGTGGTTGAATCAAACAAAAATGACTGCTCCCCAGGGTACTGCCTTGCCCAGTTAGAAAAAATAGGCACCATGTATGCCAGCAGCCAAGGAATCAGGTCATTCTCTTGGCAAAGCTGAACTAGCAGGTAAAAGGTCTGAACTAGGTGTCAGAATGATTTTTCCTCTTCATCCATTCTTCACATCTCTCAAGACAAGAGTTTTGCTTCTTCCTCTGAGTCCCATCCTTTGGCCCTGCTGGAATGCCCTCTTTTAGGTACATGAGGACTCTTAGGGAGTCTTCCTTGGTCTTTGGGTTTTAGAAAACCTCAAGATGCTTATTTTAAGAAGGACCATATGGGAGATGAGGGACTTGTCAGCTCTCCTCCCTAACTAGAAAAGGGAACTGCTGATGGATCTGGGGTAGGAGTCTCAGAGGAGAAAAAAAAAGCCTATTTCTTAAGGAATTACTAGTTTTAGGAAATTAGGAAAGGAGGTGTAAACAACAGATTCCATCACTCATCAGAGTGCTCTTCTCTATAGTACATGTCATTTTATTTTTGGAAGAATCCTTGGTTTGCATGATTTCCCTCTTCAGCTCTGCTGTAAAGGATTTGCATGTATATCCTGGACCAGAGGGCACGATGCCGTGCCTCAGACATACATTGCAGCTGGCTCTGTTGTTGTTTGAATGGGTCATGGAGCCTGATACCCAGGAAAGGATCCTGTGTGGGCAAGCCTGCCCCTGGGGAGAGCTGGGCTGCTGCTGCCGCCTGGAGGTCTCTCTTCCCATTCATTAAGAGCTTTTGGGCTAATCATCTGGCAGCATCATTAAAAGGGAAATACTGAGGCTGCCCGCCTTAACAGAGCAATTCAGCAGTGCACGCACACCCACGCACACGTGCAAGCCCCCAGAGCATGGGCCCAGTAACACGGTACAAGCTATAATTAACTGGATGAAGGAGTCTATCTTCCTTTGTTGCTGCAATCAGTTGTCACTCCCAGCTGTGTTTTGTGCTCTCCGCACCGTCTTAGGTTTTGTGGCTTTATTTTTCCATTTTNCTCCTCCATCCTGAAAATTGCCCTTAGTAAATCATTAAAGATGAGGACTGCTGTTTAACTACATTGCTCTCTCATATCATTGTATTCTGAAGCTACTTTTAAAAATGTCCTTCTGGCTTCATAAGAATTCAGTGTTAGGCCTTGATACTTTGTACAATTAGAGCCACTTAATTTTACTATTTTGATATAGAAAGCAGATGGTTCACAATTCTTTAAAAAAATGTAGTTCTTTGAAATGTTACTTTGAGATCAAGGGAGATTAATATTAACCTTTAAGAAAATTATACTGATTTGGTAGTAGGTTAAAGAAATATCAAAAAAACTCCCAGACCTAAATAGGAAGAGTCAGTCGTGGCAGGCATAAATCATGGCCAGAAAGCAGAGTTTATATGTCTGTCTGCCCTCAGCAATGGCCATATTATTTTAATAATAAACCAATGTTCTGAGGAAGCAGACCACTTTCTCTTCACATTACTGCTGAAAGTCTGAAGAAGCTGGGGATCCAGAGGCTGAGCACAAGCAAATACTTATCGTTATCTAAGAAGCCTGTTCAGAGCCTTCTTCCAAAGCCATGCGCTTGTCCTTACTGTCACTCAGGTTTGAAGTTCAGGAATAGCAAGTCACCGGATTCCTGGCTTTGACATAAAATTTCTTTGCAGGCAGATAAGCTATTTATTCTGAGGTTTTCCTAAACCTTTTCCAGGGCACTTGCTGCCCGCCATTTTTGTTGGGCAGCAGTTGTGCCCAGCCAGTAGATTGATTTAGAAATGACTAGATTGATTTAGAAAAAGCACACAACCCCTTGACCATTGTGGCTCATGCAGGTTTGTGTTAACCTTTTCCCAGTTCTACCCTGGCTGGGTTTGCAGCTCTGAGGCTTCAATCAGGGTTTCTTGTTGAACAAATCTAAGATTAAAAGGAAAGCACGTTTCACCTGGTTTTAGGTGGAAACTCAGATTTTCTTACAGGATTCCCCTGGAATGGGATGGCTACTGGCACAAACAATGGTTGTATATGTGAATAACATGCTTTGGGGCCTGATGAGTTCATTTAGCATCCTGAGCCTGCTGAAAGCTTTGCTGGCCTTTATGGTTGATGCCCAAATAGCATAGTGATAGATGCCCACCCTTGTTCTGGCAAAATCTGGTCTAGTTTGCAGGTCTGAACAATTCTCACACCTCTTGCATTGGTTTGTTGGATGCCCTATTAGTTTGTTGTAGTCCAATAGCAACCGCTACCCCATTCCACCATGAGATGACTTTGACTTTTTTGATTTGAAAATTGTTTTAGTGTCTTGTCATATCTTGAAACTGATGTAAAGGTGAGACAATGATGTCAGTTCACGTTTTCCGTGTTGATTTTACTGTGACTAATTTGGGGCCTTTGTTACACATGCTGCAAATGTCACAGATTTTAGATCTCAATGGTTGAAGGTTTTGGTTGTTAATGACATTTTGTTGGAGATAAATACACTCATTTTCACTCCTACTTTAAATTGCAAGGGAGGAAAATTTTCAGATGAGAAAAGCTGATATGTTATTTCATTATTTATATTATTATTCTATCTAATAATAAATCTAGAATTCTGTTGGTGTTCTCTTTGTTAAAATAAGGATCTGTGTCGATGGACAACTTAATATAGGTTTTTTTGCTCCAAGTCCACCCCTCTTTTTCTTCCTGTTTGATAAAGGAAAGAGTAGTATTTGGGGGGGAGGGAGCATTATTTTTCATTAATCTCCCTATTTCCATTGTCCAGTTGGGACTAGAAGATCAAGAGGTACATACAATACCACAGCTGCTGTTGTATTTCAAATTTGTCAAGAAGCAGAAAGAGTCAGAACATTTCTTAGTGAGACTTTCTTTCACAGGCATTTGAACCAAGGCCAAAGCAGGGGCCAGAATGGTGGGTACATTTGTGGGGTGTGCTCACTCTTGGACTGCAGGCGAAGGGCTCTGGGCTGCACCTGGCTGATGCTCCTGACAGATAGGGCACACAGCATTGGCCTTCTGGGGACAAGAACAAAAGGGGTGTTGACATTCCTGACATTTTGAGATTTTTGTAGCTCCTCTGTGGCTGGTGGAGAGAGAAGGGGTCTTACGGTGTGATTCAGGGTGTTTAATGCAGGCTCTTGCTTTGAACCCTCTCTGAATGTTTCTCTTTGTCAGTGTCCCATCTCCCTAAGCGGACAAGGCCCCTGCCATCCCCAGCAGCTGCACCTGTTGGTGCTGTGCCTCTTAGCCATGGCTTTTCTTCCCCATGGCATACAAGGGCTGAGGGTTTGGGACCCCTATCTCTGCTCTGGGTCTGATGTCCCCTCCCTGTTCAGCCAGCTTCAGCTGCATGTCATACTGCCACCTTCTTGCCTTTTCTCCTTTTTCACCATTGCTACAGGGTCTCTGTGCTTTGTAGGTCCTAACAATTATACTTGTCTTCTCGTCCTTTTGCAGTGCCTTTTACAGTGACTTTCAAGTGCCCATTTGGACAGACCTAAGATTTGCCTATCAAGAATGATGGGGTCAGTGGCCATAAATAGAGACACAAATTCAACCCACTCTGTTAGCAGAGCAAAACGATAATGTGAAATTATATCTTGTAGTTTAGACCAGAAATATGTCCTAGAGTATCAAGTCTGCTATATTTATTTATAGCTAAAAAACCTAAAAAAATCTAAACCTATGTTGTGTTTCTGATTATTTTTCTAAATCCACCACAATCTTCAAGAACATTAAGATATTTGCATTCCTTAGACTGTACAATTATTAATCCCCTTATCTGGCTTGGAGTTCTCTGTGGGTGAACATGCTCTTGGAATGATCTGGATTTTAGATTTCTCCAGCAGACACAAAGGAAAAATATAAAAGAGAGAGAAATAAACAAATTTAAACACAGCGTGCTGCTTGTTGAAAATTCTCATTCTAATAAATTCATTTGACCTCTCAGTCTCTGTGAAATTAAAAAGTCACAGCCCTGTTTGATTAATAAACTGACTTAAGATTGTGTGTGTGTGTGTGTGTGTGTATGCGTGTATCAAAATCCCTGCTATACTAAGTGCTGTGAGAGGTCAGAGATTTGGAGAAGGAATCAAACTAAGGGAAGAAGGTCAGGGAACCAAGTATGAAAGACGTCACTCATGGCTTGAGTGGGTAGGACTCATTTTTTGTATATGTTAGTTCTGTGACACCATGTGTCACAAAATTAACTATGGGTCAGTTGATGCTTAATGGATTGGGCATGAATATATATATAATAGTATCTAAATGATATTTGTATGAATACAGTTGTACAGTAAACATATTTGAAAATTGGGGCTAGAAATGGGTTTTAATTGAAACAAACAAGGTTTATGCCAGAAAATTATCAGAGAGAGACTGGAGCAGCCCAAGTGACCACCATAGCCCCATCTACAGACCTGACAGTGACTGCCACTGCTGGGGGGAGCTGTGCTGCTTTCTGGCTTTACCTTGAATTATGAAACTAAAGAGTAGCTTTAGCTATAGAGCCATAAAGTAACACACTGCCCTTGGAAGTCAAATCTCCAGTTCTTCCCAGAAAGGAAATGGAGTAGTATTAAAAATAGGTTACAGGTAATTTTTTTAGTCATTGCCAGGTCTGGTGTACTGGTGTCTAATTAGTAAGTGTGAGCAGTGTTGATCGATTCCTAAAAATACATGCTGAAGCCACCACATTCAAGAATGCGGATAGCTTTGTGTGTGTGTGTATGCATTTAGCCCAGATGTTTCGTCTGAAGCAGATGTGGTGGGATCACGGCCTCCCTTTCACTGACCACTGCAGCCTTGAATTTTAAATCTTTAGTTGAGGAGAAGTTATTTCTGTAGCTCTCCAGAGGAGCGAATGCTCCTTGCAGAGCCCCATTGCAGACCTTGGCTTTCCTAGCCCATTTCGCCATGCTGGTGTGCAGTGCCTCTGGAGTCATTCCCCAAGGGATATGATGAACCTCAAACAGTTCTGCAACTACCAGCAGGTTTTTTCTACCTGTGACAGACGCTTTCCTGCTCAGTGAGGAAAGCAGCACCTGCATATGTGTGTGCCCTGTGTGCTACACTCATACTTGGTCTAGTTCAAGTATGCGAGCTCCAATCCTGAGAGGTATTGGACTGCGACCAGTGTGCATGGATATTGCTGCTACTTTTTCTGTTTTGTTCTTTTTTTCTTACTTCCTCCTCTCTCTCTCTCTTTCAAAGGGCTCTCACACCTGATGATGGGTGAACAAGGTAAGTCCTTCTACTTTCTCTTTGTTTCAGTCACTGATTGTGAAAGAGCTTTGTCCTTGCCGCTTTTCTGAGCTGGGCTTTGCCTTACAAAAGCGACTAAGCCTACTGGATGCCAGTCAAGCCATTTGCATTTTTTGCCTCTGTGTCCCATGAGCCATGGCTGCTTGTCAGCCTGGGACTCAGGTGCCCAGGAGAGAGTATGAAATGATTCCATGGACAGTAAAGAGGTATGCTTCCCCCTTCCATGCAGCCCACCAACTATTTTATCTTGCCGTTTCTTTCTTCTTGTGCCAGCTGTAATGACTCCCACTTCTGCCTGGTAAATGTAGACCTCAATGTTGGTCTTTATTTTTAAGAGTGCAATTATTACAGAAAATATGTTAATAGCCCTCATGGCATGATCCTAACTCATTATGAATCCTGTGGAAAATTGCATATAATGGCCTGTAAGTCCTGTGTCTGCAATTTAAAATATTTAACTATGCACAGAGCAAAATGGTTTAGAAAAAGAACAAGGCTAACCCCAGGTTGGGCTACAAATGGGATCTAGGCCTGTATCAGAGTTCACATTTTAATATCTCAGCCTCGATTGTGTTACAGATTTATTGGCTGTGACATGATGGGATCATTAGTCCCATTTTACACTATGGGGGTGTGGAGCAAGAAGCTGGTGAGGAGTGGTGAGGTGACAGAAGGGATGATTCTGTTTTCCTTCGGACAGTGTCAGCATCTTGCTGACTGGGGTACACAGGGGGAGTTAGCAGCACTAGTGATGTGTTCTAGTCTTGCAAATGCAGGAGTGAAATAGTTGAAGACTTCATGCAAGGTGTGTACACATGGTGCACTAGGAAGTCCAGACCAACTGTTTGTTTATGGGGAGAAAATGTGAGTTTTGACTCTAAAGCCTGATGAGGCTTTCCTAGACTAGATGTACACAATAGTGTTTTTGCCATTAAGTGGACACCTATCTGAGGTCAGACAGTCGGAAGAGTTAATAAGATAGAACGTAGTGCCTGTGAAGGCTCAAGAGTAATTAGGTACTTGAATAAAAGAGACATAGTTTCTATGTATCTCAGTGAAATGTAGAGAGGCTTAGGACATAATCAGTTTTTGTTCTGTAGTTCAAGGCAGATGTCTGCTCTGAGATCATGAAAGCTTAGGAAACAATCAGAAGTGAAGTTGGGGCTCACTCTTCAGTTTCTGTACTGCTTAGCATCCCCATGTGGTGGGGAAGGTAGGAAAATGGGGCTTTTTATGAAGGCATGTCAAGACCATGGTATTTGGCATGCGGAGCATCTGGCTAAGCTCTGGGAAGCGTTGAGCTCCTTCTCTGTCCCCACTTACTGTTCAGCTGGGCTCATGGCTTGGAGGTTGTGCTTCATGAAGGAGCATCCAGCAGACAGGTCCCTTCAGCGTGTCCTAGTTGCTCAGCGTGCAGCCATTGGCAGAGGAAGCATGATGGCATGTTGGGAGTGATCAAGGCAGTGAACTTTCATGGCCGCTTTCAGTCTCAGTAACACTGAACATATCTTTGTAGCAGTCTGTGATTTAGCACTGGATTATATAAACAGATACACTTGGCCATTTAAACTACAAGTTGCAACGCAGCTGGCTCATGAAGACTTGCATGACCTATTCAGGCCTGTATGATTGTCATCAGCCCTTTCTATATTCCCTTGCCTGGCAAAAAAATGTGAAAACTATTGGCTTCTGGCAACTTTAGCAACCCTTATTTATCCATGACGCATCAGGGAGCAGTGGCTTCTCTTTTCTTGCCAACCAACTCACAGATATTCCCTTTTGATAAATATTTACTCTTTATAAAAATATGATGGATATAAAATATGTAAATGTATATGTGTGAATAAATATGCAATGTCAACATTATATACAAATACATTAGCTCTGGTAGGTGAAATATGTTTAGCAAATGAGATTTTTTTTTTTTTCTGCCCTACTCTGTTGTTTCCCTTGCTGTTTTGAATTTGACGTCGAATGAGGCATATCATTGGCGTGCTCTTGCATGAGGGGTTTGCATTTCTCAGTAGAAAATCAACTTAAAGCCAAAGGGCTTAACCAGGCAGTTGCTGGTTGTACTGTCAGTTGTTTAAGCCTTGCTTTGTGCTTTAGTTGTGGGGTGTCTCTCGTTTTTCCCTTGACATTGTGTTTTGTTGGGTTTGGCTGCTATATAAATATGCTCATTTTCTTGTTTTTGTAAGTATGGCCAGTGACATCATTTTCTGGTTTTTATGCTTCCTCCTTCTCTTCTTTTTTGCCTCCTCCATGACGGACACCCCTCTTGTTCCTCCTCTTAACTGGACGCACACCTTCCTGTCTGTAGGTAGAAGTAAAGGTAGAGATTGCATTCTTTCTAAGACTTCATTGCTTGTAAAATGTTTGTTTGTCAATGGAAAAAATTGTATTTTTATGAATGTGGTTCATAATGGAACTTAATGCGTTTACTTTTAAAAGTCTCTTAACAATCTTTTGTTTTGTATTGAATTATGGAAGAATTATTTATTAAGATGAATGCTTTGAGGCCTTCTTAACAGATGTTATTTTCTCCTTGTTCACACTAAGTATGGGTTGTGCAGTGTCAGGCTCTCTGTAGCTGGTGATGCTGGGGTGCAAAGGGACCGTCAGTTCAGTTGAAGACAGAGCCAGAGGCCAGTGAGCTGGTACTGCCGACTCTCTTGCACTGGAGTGATGCCACTGCTGGGAATTTTAGCAGTGGTGTTGGTGGAAGCAGGAGCTGGGCTTGTCCGGTACCCTTCAACAATGGAGATCTTTTGAGCTATCAATTCTCCCCCCAGCTCTGCTTCCCATCCTCTCTGTTAGTGAAAAGGTGTTTTTCAACGAGAAATTGAGTTGCAAAAAGCTGCAGAGGAAACAGAAGTGATCAGCACTGATAACCAGAGAGGTCCATTTCCTTTGCAGCTCAGTACAGCACAGGGCACGTGAGGCTGCTCTGGGGCTCCAGCTTCACACCTACCTTTAGCATGCAGAGGGCAGTCATCCATCCCTAATCAAAACTGTCAAAAAGGCAAAATGCTGCAAAGATGCTGTGGGTCTCCAGTTGGACAGGAGGGAAGGGTGAAGATTAATTGATAAATTATATGCACTGCTCGAGGAAATCCATTTCTTTGTCCTATTTTCCAATGAGACAGAGAGATTAAAAGGTTTTACTATGCTTTTCAACAAATGAAATGCTGAGGAATCTGATCTATTGATCAGCATGATTTGAACACATTGGAGGATGTTGGGTGTGTCCATGGCAATGAGACATTGGGGGATGACATGACTAATTGTACTACTATGAATTTAGGATGATATGAGAGCTCAGATGATTTATTTATAATAACTTTCCTTTGAGGCACAAGCAGTCTCTGCCCAGTGATCACTCCTCCTGTAATACCTGAATTCTAGGGAACACAATGGCATATTAAACACTTTCTCTTGGTATGATTCCCCTTTCTGATGCCCTGCCTTCTTCTGTCAAGTTTGTATTGTTGGATTCTCTGTGATGGGGTGCATCATGTAATCAATATTATTTGTTCTGGTTTGAGGTTGAAAAAATATTCCAATAACTAATTTAATAGCTTTTCTATTCTATCCAAAATTGGGCAGTGAGGATAATACATAATCTGTACTCAGACCTATCTTCTTAGCAAGAGGTGAACATCAGAACATAATAATCACATATATACACTGTAAAAAATGTGAGAACCAAAAGCTCTAAGCACACCATACAAAATGTTACTGTGCCTCAACACAGCTGCCAATGATTGAGTTAGCTGAAGTACGGCTTATTGTGATTTAAGGGTCAGTGTAGATCAGGGCAAGTCTTGTATGGCATGATGTTAGCTCATGTTGCTGCCTTCTTTTCTCAGGTGGCATTTGTGCTGCAGGCCCGTCTGTGCAGGACTAAACTGAAAGTCTTTTCTGAAGCAAAGCTCCTAGTTGAGCCTGTAGGAATGAGGATTATAATATATTGTCCACAGTTAATTCATATGCACTGAAACTTAATTTATTGTGTCATTGAGTGAAAATATTGTTTCACTTCCCAGCTATGTGTAGTTTCTAGCTCTAGTTATAGCAAGTGACTTCATCAGAGAACCATCACTCTCTATGAAAAATGGTGTTACCTTCAGAGGGCTCAAGCAGTGTAATTTTGAACCCACACATGGCCTTCAGCTCACAGAGAAGATGGTACCAGATGCCTTAGTGATTGTACCTGGAAGGTTCATATTTTTTGGCATTCTTGTAGTTTTTAGTAAAAATTGGCAGCCACTCTGTCTCATGCCACATATGTAGACAAAGGATATGATGTATTTGATTTCATAAAACCTCTTCACAATGTATAGCAGTCTGTGACCTTGCATTCATCATTTGAAACAAGTCTTTCATTAGTTGCTTCCACTGTAGCAAATAGGCTTCTTCTGCATCTATCCTTTTTAAAAAGTTCAGGAGGTGTGGGGTTTTTTTTTTTTTTTTAATAACTTCCTGGAAAGTTGAAGAAGATGAAGTGTAGGTGTTCTGGGATAATGGCTGGAGTAGTTGAGATACAGAAAAGCACCTGGGTACTACTTGCATTTTAACCTGAACTGAGTATCTATGCATTGTTTGTGGTTTTATTAGGCATATGGAACTGGTCATGGAGATGAGGTAAATGTGTGATGAGCAGGGAGGACTTTGATTTAGTTTGGCATGAATTGCTGAATATGACGTCTCTTCTGGAGAGGAATTGACAATTAAGGAACAATTATATTGAGTTTATTTCCCTAACACTCCCCCACAAGTAAATGATACCAAAGGAGGTCATAAATATCCAACTCTAATTTGCTGTTGAACTGGAGTTAATGCGTAGTCACGTTCTTCCATATCATTTGTTCTCTTGACAGCCTTTGTTAAGGAAATGATAATGTGCCTTTTTGCTACCTTTCACCATTCTTTTATATATGTAGTGGGTTTTGTTTTATCATCACTCTTGGTTTGGATCTGGCTTCTATTGAGGTTTGTGCCTCCAGAGAAAATTGGCTGTATTCCTGGTGGGACTCTGTTGTTTTCGGTGAATGACATCCTGTGTCTTCTTGAAGGCAATAGCAAAATTCACACTGAATTTAGTGGGCCAAGAATTACCCAAAGAACTGAAAAGTCCCAAATGTCCCCTCTGACACAAAGAATGACAGTGAGGTGTGGCTGGTTTCTCAGTGTGCACAGGACACCCCCGTAGCGCCCGTGCAGTCTGCAGACTGCTGCTTCTCCTCTAAGGCACCGGGCTCCTTCCTTCCATCAGTAGCTGTGCTCGGGATGAAAATCTGCAGAGCTGCACACTCATTTTCAACATGAAGCAGGTTTTTTCTCCATTCTCAGAGAGAAGTGAAAGAATAATCACATATTTCATGGGTGGGACATTTTTTTAATGCATGTTGTGTAGACCAAAGGCTACTGGCAAATTCCCCATGTAGTTCTCAGCATTGCAAGATCAGATTATCTTCCTTGGTCCTAACTGCTCTTAACCCAAGTAGGTCTTTTAAGTCTTGTAATGTTCAGCATTGCTCTCAGTGAGCAGTGTGAGGTTGTTATTCCTTTGAATTGTTCAATAATATTGACCAGGAGGTAATGGCACAGAAAAAATGAAATAGCATTTGTGGACTTGGATAGAAGGAAATGACTGGACCTTACTGATCTGGAAAATATTTTTGAGTTCTTCTTCACCAGTAACACCATTAGGATTTCAGAGCGATGTGAATAAGTCCATCTGAGTGGCCAAGAGTTGATGCAAATGTTGAAGTGAAACATCAGCAACAAATTAAATCATTTGTGCTCTATAAATATCTGATTATACAAGGGGAAAAACAACACTACATTCATCTTGCCAGCCTTGGCAGTGGTTTTTAAGCTCTGCTTTGCCCTGTAAAATATCTTAATATTTGGGTTTCAAATGTGAATATTGTATGTTTTTGGTCTCTACACTTACAGTCCTTTCCTTAATACTTTTAAAATATGCATGGTATTGGGTTTGATTTCCTTTTGGTAGGAAAAAAATCCTGCATTATTATAAGGATGGTGACTTTCAGTTTTAACTTTCCTCTTAATGACTGTTTAAAAAACAAAGCATTTTATTTTATGGTTAGCAAATACCCAATCTGTAAAACCTCTTTGATAGAATCAAGGCCCCTTGAATGTAGATATTGTTCTTCTGGAATAATTTTTTGTGAGCAAATTTTTCCTGCTGCTTTCATATTTTCTTTAGGGAAGAAATAAATGTTTTAATGTAATTCTTATAAGTCTAGTTAGAGATGATTGATAGTTGATGAATTTCAAATGTAAGATATTGGGGGACATTTCTGCAAGGCATTCATCCTATTTCTTTATATTCCGGAGTTGATGACATTTTCCAAACTTTGGTGAATGAAGTCGCTTAAATGTTGAATATCAGCTAGCGCAAAGGCATAGGTGTCTTATAAACATTCTTCTTTTTACACCTCTTCTTAATATATTATGAAGGCAGACAAATGAGACATTAAATAGGAAGTTTCTGGTAAATTATTTTTTGTATGTGTGTAAGAGCATGTGTGTTTACAAATACTGTGTATGCATAAAATATTTAATAATATGTTGAGTATTTTGTAGATTATAGGTAATTTATTTTTTCTTACATGCTTTCTTTCTGCCTTATTTTAAAACTGTCTTTCTAACGTGTGAATAAACAGCTGATTCTTCATTGGCTTTCCTTTTTATTAAGAAGAATGATTTCTGTGAAAGTTAAAGGCGTTGTGGTTGTGTTGTGTGTAAACAGGAGCTAAAATACTGTCGTCTTACACTGTATTGTAGTCTTCTGTTTACAATGAGGTTCAGGTTTCACTCTGCCCAAAGAGAATATTTAATTGATATCATTGAAAGGCTTTTTTTTCTTCCTCTATTTTCTTCATTTGAGGCATTCAGTGGTGTGTAGAGATGCAGAGGTAGCAAAACAGGCCATATGCTTTGTAAAAGGCAGACTAATAGCACTTTTGATGGATGTCTGATTTTTAAAGTGCTGTATCTTTCATTAAAATTTACATGTAAAGTAAGGGCAAGCACAGTGACATGAAAGCTAATGCAAGTTGCACATCTTGACATAATAACAATCACAAGAAACTGGAGATCCCAGATGGCAGCTTGGCCTTTGCCATCCTTTTAATAAGCTACTAACTGCTAATTATTGTACTCTTATGGGCAAGTTAATTTACTGTTGACTGTTAAAGAGACATTGTGCCTTTTCCTGGCATTTAGGTTTTTCAGTTTAGATTTGAGAGTGTTTTTTCCCTGCAGATTGGAGTCCTTCCAATGGACAGTAACAAAGAGGCAAAGAAGCAGAGAGGGAAATGGAACATAATAAGCAGTGTTTTCTCTGATAATAGCAGAATATAGGGTTATGGGTTTTTCTAGGGCATGGGTTTAGAGCTGAAAGGAACACCAGCATGTATATTAGATCCAGGATTTAGGTTTTGTATTTAAAAGAAAGCCCTTACTGCAGAGTTAGTGTTATCGTTAAAAATAAACAGAATGTCTTTCCCTTAAATAATTGAAGCTTCAGATTCTGAAAATGAGATAAACTAGAAATAGAAAATCAAAATTACAGGTCCATTTCTGTTGCCAGAGATGATTTGAAGGCAAAATTTCAACTCACAATTCTGAAAGCTAAAATGTCCACTGTATTTTTGGAAAAATTCTTCATTTTAATGTTACTTACCTGGCTGTCATAATACAGGGAAGGAGCGTTATCTGTAAAACATACAATTTTTTAAAGTGATCTTTTTCTTCTTCCAGTTGAAAGGGACATTTGGTAATGAGACCAGTCAGGGAGAAGTTTTGATCTAAGAACCTATTTAGGAATGAAGGAACAGCTGCAGTTTAAATGGACTCTAATTCTCACAGTTAATGCTGTTTTGTGAATGCATGATTCTCTGTGATAACATTTGGGAGGAGTGATGGTGGGTAATAGCTTATTTCCTGGGCTTTATGGTAATGCAGCAAAGTGGTGATAATGCCATCAGGAACTGAAATAGACCCCTGTCACACACATCAGACAGCCCTGCAAAAATATGAAACCCAGTGGAAGGGGGGAGTTTCCTGTTTTAAGGCTCATTGTGGCCTTTTGTGGACTACAGTGATAATATTATGGTATTGAACAGTTTAGAAAATATGTGCTGTGTAAGCTGGATCTTATGCATTAAGAGTAAGCGCTTAGAAACAGCAGCCTTATTTGCAGTGCTTTACCAGATAGTAAATATTTTGACTAGAGATTAGTGGATAACATGCCATACAAAAGGTTGTAAAACTATTACTGTGAAGAAGGTCATGTTTTCTCAAATCGTCTGATATAACTCACCCAGTATCGTCTGTGTCAGTTATTAAGTCATGTCTAATGGCGTATGATTTCCGCCACATCAGTATTCTGGTTTTTTATTCTGATTTGGGCAATGCACCATTGCTAGTTGCTGATCTTCCTGTGACACCCACCACCTTTCATTTATTTGGCCATACTCACCTCTCTCATGGAGCTAGAGCTCCTTCTCATGCTGGCTTTCATTTCCACATTTGTTTCAAGAGCCTTGATAGTTCTGAGTGCACGTATCCAAATAGAGATCAGTGCTGATAGGCTATGAAATAAGGGAAGATAATAGAAAATACCACTACAGAGAGCCAGGAATCAGGTGTGAATCCAGCACTCATAGGCTGTAGCATATGCATTTGTTTTTGAAGCCTTTTGTTTTGGAATTTATGTTACAGACCACTTATCCTGCAAGTTGCTGTGCTTAAGGTACTGTGTTCCCTCAACAGCCAGTGAAGCCCATAGAAGTTAAAGGTGCTTTGCACCTGGGAATGGGTTGTGTACCTGCAAGGATAAAGTCCCCAAATTCTGTTTTAGCAGGATTTTCTGTGAGATGTTGATCTTGTACTAGATATGCTTTATATACCAAGAGGTTTGATGTAATGGTATTAAAAGCCATATTCTTCACTGCACTGCAAGGATTTTATTGTGGTATAACTGATGTCAAAGCAGAGAAAATGCACTGATGTAAAAGAAATAGTGCAGGGAAGAATCTGGCTCTGAGATTGTTCCAACACTAACCTGAGGGATTCTGGATCATTCTTACTAAACAATGGCCTTAGTTCTCTTCTTGTTAAAGTAAAAGACTGCAAAGCATTTAATAGAAACGGTCCTTTACCAGCACTGCTTTGTGGGGAAAGGCTTTAAACAGAACTGGTACTTTGAGAATTTGTGTACACAGTTGTCACCATTAAAAAAGTCAGTAGCATTTGCCAAGCAGTACCACACCGTGGTGCCTGAGATATCGCTTCTCTTCTACAGTAGAGCAAGAAGAATGTATGTAGTATATGTAGGTAAGTGTTTACAATTTGATTCTGTCAATTGCATGCATTTTAATTGAGTTTTTCTCTCAAATCACAGTTTGATTGGGGAACTGCTTATGGGTCAAATTATTTCTAAAGGAAAACACAGTTCCTTTTAATTGACCAAATTCTTTTTACTGAAGACTTAAAAAAACCATTTCAGTATTTGTTCTAAAATCATATGGCTTTGTGATTGTTAGTTGTTAGTGGTGGTAACAAAAATGTATAATTTGAATGTTAAAATAATTGTATTTTAAAAGGAGCTGTGGTCTTATTAGGTATGGTGGAATTGTATTAAGCCAGCGTAATAAAGCACACACCTTTATTCCTCCTAATTACTGGTATACTAATAATGACCAGGTTGATGGTGAATGTGCTGATCACCAGCTGGAATCAGACAATTATGTTTGATTATGTAAAGAGTTAGTTGCTATAAGCCTTGAAATATTAAAACTTGGCTAGAATAAATATCACTGCAGAACCTTTGTCTCTTACATGTGTATTCAGCTGCCAGTTCTCTGAGCAATTCTTGGTTCACCCGGTAATGTTGGGAGTCAAACTGTGAAGAGTTATTTTCCAGCCCTGTGAATGTTGGTAAAAGGATCTTGCATAGCTGTTGGCTTGTCCTGCGAGGGGAGAGCACATTGCTGCATCGCAGCACAGGGATTACAGGCTCTCACTTAGCTCTGCTTTAAAGATGTTGCAAGCCTTTGTAAAACCCAGGGCAGCATCTAGCATCGCTGTGCATTTGCATTTCCCAGCTCTGACGAAGGGCACACACGTTTCAGGCACCAGTGTCTTGCAGGACTGGCCAACTCCATTATCCAAATGATACATTCATCTGACCATTTTCAACTACACGTATTTATTTTGGATAGTCTTACTCCGCAGACAGTCTCCATGAAGTCTGTAGGCAGGTGGACCGAGCTGCTCTCTACATCTGTTTTTTATCCCTCAGTTTACCAAATAATTTTTTTCCCCAGAATTTGTTCAGTTCCTAAATATCCATTGATTTATCTTTCCTCTGTTGCTAAATTGCTGAAAAGATGCATAACTTTCGTTATTTGTCTCCTGGAATACTGTCATAAAGAACACTTTCTGGCATTGATCATCTGCAGTTTGAACAGAATATCATTTTTGCCACAATGTGACAGACCATTTATGCCAGACTGTGGAAAAATTCTTTTCCTAAAGTTGGAAAAATCAGAATGTACAGATCGTAAGGCTCTCTTTAAAAATGACTTGCTACACTTAAGGTACTCAATTCCAGGCTTAGCATTTCAATTTCTCAGTCAATTTTATATTACTAGATATGATACTAGAGACATCATTAGTAATTTTTCTTTGCTACATTCTTGTACTTTATTTGTTCTATCTATTGACTCCATCTTTAAAACAGATGTATTTTAAGAGAAATCTGTGGATACTTCATTTCCTGCCGTGCTGCACTGTATGTCCGTAATGGAATGAATGTATTATGTGGTGGATGCGCTTATTGTATTGTCAGCCAAAAGTATGACTTTTTTCTGGTAGTGCCAGTTCCCTTTGACTTCCCAAATACTGATTTTTCTTTTTTTTCTTTTTCTTTGGTGGGGGGGAAGAGTGGAGAGATAATCTCTGATTTTCTTTCTTTTTGTCTCCTAAGGTACTGCTATTTAAACCAGTGTAGTTTTCTTACTAATTTTCTCCTTCAGGTTTTAGCTATCAATCTGCTGGGTTAAACTTTGTGCTATTCCATCAGGCAAGTTTGGTAAATGTTGATCAGTGCATGAAATCAGTTCTTAAATGGTTGCAAAATTGCCTTCCTTCAGACTGTTTTGATCACAAGGGCTTTCAAGTGTCAAAGTCATTTGGAGAACTAGATAGATAAAATGCATGAGCACTAAGCTTTTTCCAGGATAGAATAAATAAATGTGTTTTCTACTATGTGCTCTGCCTTTGATAGTGATTTGTTAAAAGGGAAAAAAAGAAAGGCAATGATATTAAATATTTACAAGAGTGATTTAGTTGTGTAATCTTGTGCTATGCATCCTTGTTTAATAGTGAAATCAGCTACTGCTGAAGTAAATGCCATTAAACTGGTAGTGCTGTGAAGGTCACTGCCTATACAATGTCAAAGCAATTTATAGAGAATAATGATTTTTGTCGGCTTTCCAATGTACCAACCTCCCTCCTTTTTGTCTCCTTTTCCAAAAATAACTGAAAAGAAATTTATTTCAGGAATCACTTTCTCTCTGACTCTTCTCCCATCTGACTGATTCGGGAGCTTGAAACCTCTTTGCAAGCTTTCCTATTGATGTGCTCGGTGGATAGACACTGATTCCCTTCTTTCTGGCCTTGAGCTCGTTACAGCTCTATTTGCTGGGATTTCCAGTTGGCCATTTCTCAGCAGTTCATTCTGAGATACTGAATTATGACCTCCGCTCTTGTGAGTGGTTGCTTTTCTCCCCTGTGCTATTTCCAGCCCTACCTGTCTGCGATTCTCCTGAAAAATACTTTTTTGTGTGCTGATTGTTTGTCATCAGCAGTGCACATGTAGCGTGTTGACATCCCACCAACCTCCTGTCCTGATAAGTGTCTTATAAATGCTTGGAGTACATTCCTAAATAGCGTCTGCTTAATGGAGAGGCCTCAGAAGTGAGAAGTGTGTTCTTTGCTCCCTGTCTGGCTTTCCCTGCAAATTGTCGGGGCCTTTGTGCCTCTGCGGCAGTGGAGTGGGGACAAAAGCCCCTCACCACCGCACAAGGAGGCTGCTGCACTGACGCTTACAGAGTGTCCTGAAAATGATACACCATGAGTACAAAGCATTATCATTCAGCTTCCCATCCGTCCAGTAGGAAGGTTAATTATTTGTTTTCCTTGTTTTACAGTTGAATAAGCAGAAGCACAGAGAGATGGAGAGAGCTGGAGGAGAACAGGCAATAAATGCCAGAGTTCTCTTGTCCATTCCTGTTTCTTTAAGCACCAGTGCTATCTATCTTATAAACCACCATATAACTTGCTTGTTCTGCCAAGGACTCTCCCAATTAGATTCCACTTGCTAAAGCAATTATCTAAGAAGACTAAAACTGTATTTATCTATTGATAAACATGTACATGACTGTAGAAATCGCAATCATATTTTACAAAGGGAACAACACATATTCTCTGTGACAAAAATCTACAGAATGAAAAAACCCATAATGCAGAGGTGCCCTAAGTGTACTGTGTAAGGATTTTGCTGGGAAAGTATGTATGAGCGCACAGAGACAATGTGGGTTTCTTTTCAAAGGCATACATTTTAAGGACAAGTGGAAAAGAAAGAGGGTACTTAAATAGTCAAGGAGTGGAAATGTTTTTTCAGTTATGAGGAAGAAGAATGGATGTACAGCATCAACAGTGGAAAGAGGGGGCAAATGGAATGAATGGGAAGGAAACCAGAGGGAAGGATAGTAGAAACATATGTACACTTATCTGGGAGGAGTGTCCCAGATAAAGTGGTGGAGGAGGAATCTGCCATGAACACTGGGCTTCTGGACAGAATGAGGTGAGAAGATATCCCTACACATTATTTTTTGCTGAATATTAGGCAGCTAGGTATTACTGTTGGTAGCTTATTTTGGTTCTTTGATTTTTGTGGCATCTCATTTCACAACGTACACAGGAGAAGACTAAAGCCTTCATTTACTGACAAGGCTTTTCATGGCCTTTTCCTCCAGGCCCATTAGTGGACCTTTTATCTGTTGTGAAGGAGACTAGTTCAGCAGGGTGTCTGGAATGGATGTGTATGTGCATGGTTAATTCAGACCTTCTGATTTTCTTTAGTCTGTTTTAGCTGGTTCTTTGTCTCTTTTTATGCAAGTCTATGATTAGTATTGAGTTCTTCCCAGAATGCTGGCAATTATCTCACAGGTGAAAGGATTAAGAAAGAGCAGTGAGAGTTACACTGAGATTAAATAAGACTACCTTTGGAGTGTGTTTGTGAATGTGGTTTTTTTTCTCTAAGCAAAAAGAGAGAGAAGCCAGCTCAGCCTTCAGGTCTCTCTAGGGAGGAAAGTAATACCCTTGAATATGGAAAAGTAGCATCTCAGCTTGGGAGGAGGTCATGCTGAGAAAGGAAAGGTAATGTTAAGGCACAAGATTTAGAGTCCTCAGTTCAGTTCTTGGTTGCTCTGATTTTGCTTCAGGCTGTTCTGATTGCCCACAGTGAACCTCAGCTTGTCCATGTGTGAAATGGAAGCAGCGATAACTTTCCTGTCTTGTGTTGCATGAAACTAAATTAATTACTCTGTAAGTGTGCTAGGTTTTTGGGTAGTAAGTACAAAAGAAGAGGATAGAGTATTCTTCTTATGCCCCATACTGTGGTCACACATCCAACCACATGTGGTTAGTGGTGGGTTATTTCTGTCCCTCTTATTATCTCTCCCTCTGTCTAATGAGTGGGGCAGACACAATGCTGGTAGAAATAGGGGGCTTAGCCCCCTTTTGGGATACAAAGAGGAACTGCCCCATGGGACTGGCAGACCACATTATCCCAGACTCTGGAGGGGCAACACGGCTTGCAGGCTGGGCCTTATCTACAAACTGGCCTGGAGACTGGCTTGTGCTCATACTGGGCCTGGCAGATGTCACCACTGATGGGAGCCTGGACTTTGGGCTGCAGCCCTGGGCAAAGAGTTTAGTTCACCTTTAGCCCTGTTCTTCACCTCTCCTGACTCTGGCACCACTTGTGTTTGCAGTGCAACACTGCCTGAAGACCCTGAGAGAAGTTGTGCTTTGGTGCTGAGAAAGCAAATAGTGTCAGGAAACAGGAGAGGGGTGATGGGAATGGGGCAAAAGGTCCATCAGGTGCCCTGCTGAGTCTGTGCATGATGGGAACGGTGGCACGCAGGGTCCATGCTAACCTCAGCATTGCCGGAGAGGCTCAGGTGTTTCTCAGTAAGGTATAGCATCCCTGCTTTCAAGTGAAATTGAGTTTTTACCCTGAGGGCAGTTTATTTTTCATAGAATCATAGAATACTTTGGGTTGGAAGGGACCTTTAAAGGTCATCTAGTCCAACCGCTGTGCAATGAGCAAGGACATCTTCAACTAGATCATGTTGCTCAGAGCCCCATCCAGCCTGACCTTGAATGTTTCCAGAGTTGGGGCATCTACCACCTCTCTGGGCAACCTGTTCCACTGTTTCACTACCCTAATTGTAAAAAATTTCTCACTTATATCTAGTCTGAATCTACCCTCCTTTAGTTTAAAACCATTACCCCCTGTCCTATCACTACAGGCCCTGCTAAAATGTCTGTCCCCAAGACTAATTAGTTGCAGCTCGTACTAGTCAAAGGAACAGACTGGAAGGATGTTCTCTATGTTCTCTACACAGGGTAGCTGAAGCCAGAGACAGGCAAGTTACCTTTTGGGGTGCTGGCTTCCCATCTTGGGGCTGTGTCTAACCTCTGAACCCACTGCCTGCTCTCCACTGCACAGCTTCCAGCTTCTGGGAGTCACTCCTGGCTGCTCCCCAGGCAGCAGCTGTGGCAGCAGCAACTGACAGGCACGTAACATATTTTGCCCTGCTGTGACATCCTCCTCAGAGAAGTGACCAGGGCAGAAACTTTCCTTGTCCTGCCCTTGCTACTGCTCGCACTTTGTGTTTTTGCGCTGTATGTGCTGTCCCCATTCACTTAAGCCTTTCAGCCCTGTCCTTAGAGGAATACGAACACAACAGTGACAATGGCTGTATGGTCTTTACTGTCTACGTTACATGTACCAAGAAAGGGCCGGTTAATGTTTGTTGTCATTGCTTTTGTGATAAGTATTAGGCACATCCTGACTTTACTCATTTTACTCTGGTTCGAAGTTGGGGTATTTTTGCCCTTCTGTCAGTTCAGAGTCAGGCATCAGTAAGATGAGGTGTAAGTAGAAATGGGGGATTGTGCCCTGTTGAGTCCACACAAAGAATTTGGATGGAGTTACTGCATGGGCATTCCTGCATGCTTTGTCGAGCTCTCTGATATTTGTTCTTTACCCCTTCACATAATTCAGTTAACACTAATCTTTTCCTCTTATAATGCAGATTTGTTGGCTTCGATTGGAGTGTGTTTGGCTGATTGGTGCACCTTGGGGACAGGAGCACAGAATTCCCAGAGCTTTGGCCATGTAGCATATGAACTGCAGAAGTTAAATACCAATTTTCCATGCGAATTCCAATATACTGATGCTACTCTTCCATAATGATTGCCTAAGCCTCTGTTCTCTTTCCATCTGGTGATCATTATTTCTGTGGTATTTTTTATTCTGATTTTATTTTTAGTATGGCAGTTTTTTTCACCTTGTTTGTATTGATAGATAGCTGTGATTCAAAAATCTATGTTGTTCCAGGTATATTTTTATCAGAATAACCCTCGGTATCTTTCCATCTCAAATATCTACGCCAAACACATTTTTAAGTGTCTCCTTATGTTACCCTGCCTGAGTGACTAGATTTGGAGCTGTAGTACAGCTGTTTTGTCTTGCCCCACAGCTCCACCACTCAAACCTTGATTTTGACTTGCTTTAACTTGCCATGCCCAATAATGCAGTGCTGGGTCCCTCTGGCACCCTGATCTAGGGCATTGATGCCATCCCACTGCTGGGACTCAGAGTTAGGTTAGTGCACATCACTCCGGACCTTCAGCAAGTAGAGTTTGGTGGGACAGCAGAGCTAGAAACAAGACACACTGGTAGACCTGTGAACAGGAGGTACTGTGTAGTCACTCAGAGTACTAAGTATTTCCCACTTAACAGAAGAAGACAGTGAAGGACAGAGATTACCTGATTTTCCACAGAGACAGAGTAAACTGGCTAGTTACAGCAAGTCACATCAAAGTCATATTTAAAAGTGGGCCTAAGCAATGATATTATTCTTAGACAATGTAGAATTTGCTTCTGTTGCATTTTCTTAGTATTTCAGGCAAATAATATTAATTAAAAAGTCCCTACTGCATTTGAGACACTGGCTTGTCAAGAAACGGGGAGATTAACTTTCATTGTACATGGAGATTTCACTTTGTTAACAGAGTACTTTAGAGAAAGGGGGGAAAGACTGGAAGAGTAAGACTGATTCAAGAGTCTCTTATTACAAGATTATCTGTCTTTTTACTGAGCTGCATATTTATTACATGGCAAGGCTCTAGTTACAGGCCAGAGATTGCCTGGGTTCAGGTGTTTACCTGGCGCCTTCTGGGATGCCACATAAACAGCTGTAAATAGAGCCAGTTATTCAATCCACTCATAAAGAGGTTTGATTGTAGGTCTCCAGTCTTCCCAGGGTACAATGTCTGAGCCAAAGCAGGCAGCAGGCTGTCCTGCCGGTCGACAGAGCTCTCTGCTGGTGTTATTACTGCTGCCACTGCTGGAAATGTTTACAAATGTTAATATGAATTTTCAACTGGGGCAAAACAAAAGGGTCTGGGGGCAGTTGGCACAGTGGGGATGGGGCAGGGAGAGTGGGAATCTCCTTTTTTGTCCATTCATGGTACCCCTTGCTGTCAAGTGTTGGCATGGTGGGCTGCTCAGGGAGGGAAAGTGCCAATTCCTCTTGTTCTATCGCAAGGCTCTGGGGGTTCATATTCCCCCTTTTCTAACCCTTTCCCCCACCTTGCTGGCATTACTTCAGAGAAAGAGCTTCAAGTACACCTTTCCTATTATAATTTCTAGTGAGTGAGACCCTAAAGTCCACAAGATACCTTTGTAATGTATAGGATGATAATGAAACATGTAAAAATTAGCCAAACCCACAGGCAGTGGGATCATCAGTCTTTTGTTCTGTGAGGCTGTCAAACCTTTCTGGATTTGTCTAATAGTTGTGGTGCATTGTGTGTATGTCTCAACTATATTACCAAAAATATAACCATCATAACATAACCTCTAGTCTTTGTCTGCTCTTTTTTCTTCTGGTCCTGTGTATTATGCTTAGGAGAATAAAAAACTATGGTGGCTTTTCAATAGTTCGATTCTGTATGTAGCTAAATTCTAGTCCTTCCTTCTAGTCCTTCCCCAAACACTTCCATGAATTAACTTTCAAACTGTTTCTTAAAAGCCTTATCAGCCTCTAATAAAATAATGGAAGCAATATTATGAATAATGGATCTGTAACTATACAGAGTAACAGAACCATGAGCAGTCATCAGTGGCATTTAATAAACAAAACTCATAGAAGACATTTGATTACTTTTGGACTGAGTTACAAAATTAATGGCTGAAAGGAAGACAGTGGTTGTGATATATCTAGACTTCAATGTGTTATTTGACAAAAAGCCCTATATAATCATATTTGAAAAAAACAATTAAAATTTGGCTTTAACATGAATAGCTTTCTAAAATAAATTAGCAATACAAAATACAACAGCATTTTCATGAACTGGGAAGGCTAGACAAATTGGAAGCTACTGTCATTTCTGTCTAGCGCTTTTCTCAGTGATCACAAAGAGGGGAAGAAATGACATATTAATGAAATGTGTAGATTTGACTAGAATGGGAAGAATTGCAATCATCAGTGTGGATAGAAAACAGCATAAATGTTGCATAAGTGCCGTGACATCCTTCATAAAGCAGTAGGTGGATAATTCATCTGTAAAGGGATCTGATAAGCTGCACCTAGACTAAACTGTTAAGGGCCTTAAACACTGTAAGGTGGAGATATGTCAAACAATTTGTAAGAATTTTGAAAGGGCTTGATGATTAAGAACATGCATGGCTTGATTATGAGGGAACAGTGAAAGACCTAGTATGTATAGCTAAACTTCATGCTGAGAAAGTGGCAAGATATACAATGAAAGCCATCTCCAAGCACATACAGAGCATAAATGCACAGAAGAAAAAAGAATTATCCTGGTGTTGTCTCAGAGGAGTTACCTAGAAGGGGTGCCACCCAATCATACAAAGGTGTTCTAGGTCCATTGTCAAGAAGGAACATCTTAACAATGAGAACTGTAGCATTAGCTTATAGAGTACTTTACCAAGTGAAAAGATGGCAGCCACTGAGTTTTGACAATTGCATTGAAAATAAACCAAATGTAGTTCCTATTCTTGGGAGCCAGTCTTCCTCTTCCACACCTAGTGGACATGAGATGGCGACTTAGAGGAGGATAGCTTAAGTCTTTTCCCTTCTTCAAAGCTCAAATGTACCCTAATATAGATATACAGATATCCTTAATTTTCCAGAGGGTCTTTATCTGCTACACATTGAAATCCTGCATGCATTGCTCTAGTTGATGTCTTTATCTCTGAGGGAGCAATAATCTGTTGTTGTATCAACTAGCAATATAAAAATAGTCCACCAGATGCAAACAAAACATTTTTGTAAAGGAAACTGGATGGTTTGCCATAACTACATCAGTGCTAATGCACTAGCAGGTCTCTTTTTTCTTTATCCATGTGTTAATTTTGTTCTTCAGTCTCCCCATCTCTTCTAGCTTAATTACCCTCCCCAGACTAGAGGCTGCTGCCGCCTTTTGGCTTCATTACCAGCTTTCATTTTCATTAAGAACCTTGCGCTAATGGACTGTTATAAAACACAGTCATCACTGGCAGGTGTTGCCAAATGACTCTCAGCATGATGGCATTTCTGTGCAATGGAGCAAACAGTCTGGACATTGGATTTGTGGAGCATCCAAGGGCTTGGGAGAGAAGACGGAGAGAGAAAAGTTTGGCGGATCAATACAAAGAAGCCCTCAAATGTTCACATGAACAATGATGGAAAAAGAGCACTATGAGCAGTGGGCTTGTTCTGAGACTTCCAATAGTGCCAGCATCTGCTCAGGTTGCAAATGTCACAGAACAGCTTCCCAAACACCTCTGTAGTAGTGATGGAACCCATATCACAAAATACGAATCCTTATAACCTTCCAGTTTAGGAGGGAAGGAAAATCTGAGTATCGCCTCATTGACTGAGTGAAATCGTATATCAAAATAAACTTTGTGACTCATGTCATCCAACATTAGTAATGGGAAAACATATTTCTTCTGCAGAGATATCCGTCATAGTTGCCTTTGTGTGCCCTCTGAACCATTTCGTGATGTTGGAACAAATATTCATCAGGAAAGAGCAAGGACTTCCTGTATTGTCCTTCAAGGAGCTGATTGTCCCAGTCAAAAAACAGAAGCATGTCCCAGAAGAAATACTGTCAGATTTTGACTCTTAAGAGGCGAATAAGAGTGTTTCAGCACTGAGAAACTGTAATGAAGAGTCATTATTCTGTGTTGATCGAAAGTCCCTTAACTTTTGTTATTGTCTTCCAAAAGACCACAAAAGCTCCCAGTTATGTACCAAAGCAAGTACCGAGCAGGGGGACATGATGGCTCCACTTGCAGATAAGCAAGTGGTCCACTTTGTGTATTCTTTTCTGGCTTCTTTTGGATTTGGTTATGCTTCCCGTTTGTCCTTTTCTTTCTTACCAAACGCAAGTTTCCTGTCAGCTAAGTTATCCATCTATGCTTTAGCAGAAAGTGATAGCATGATATCACTTTCTTTTATCAGTTCTTTTTTATCCTTTCTCAAGGCACTGCTCCCCTGCAGTAGAAAGTGTTTTTTGCAGGTGGACTGATCTCACAGAGTAGGCAAGGAACACTTGATCTGACTGGATGCAGGATATGCATTTTGGCTGAAGGTGTGCTTTCATCTAATTCTTGACCTTTTACCAGTCCTTGGGCCACTTCTAAGAAAGAACGGCTTTTCACCGGTGACAAGTGGTGTCCCTCAGGGGTCCGTACTGGGACCGGTGCTGTTTAATATTTTCATCAACGACATAGACAGCGAGATCATGTGCACCCTCAGCAAGTGTGCAGATGACACCAAGCTGAGTGGTGCAGTTGACATGCCAGAAGGATGGGATGCCATCCAGAGGGACCTGGACAAGCTGGAGAGGTGGGCCTGTGTGAACCTCATAAGGTTCAACAAGGCCAAGTGTAAGGTCCTGCACCTGGGTTGGGGCAACCCCCGATACCAATACAGGCTGGGGGATGAAGGGATTGAGAGCAGCCGAGAAGGAGAAGGACTTGGGAGTACTGATGGATGAAAGGCTGGACATGAGCCAGCAGTGTGCGCTTGCAGCCCAGAAGGCCAACTGTATCCTGGGCTACATCAAAAGAAGCATGGCCAGCAGGTCAAGGGAGGTGATTCTGCCCCTCTACTCCACTCTCGTGAGACCCCACCCGGAGTATTGCATTCAGCTCTGGAGCCCTCAACACAAGAAGGACATGGACCTGTTGGAGCGGGTCCAGAGGAGGGCCACAAAAATGATCTGAGGGCTGGAGCACCTCTCCTACGAGGACAGGCTGAGAGAGTTGGAGTTGTTCAGCCTGGAGAAGAGAAGGCTGCAGGGAGACCTTATTGCGGCCTTTCGGTACTTAAAGGGGGACTATAGGAAAGATGGGCACAATCTTTTTAGCAAGGCCTGCTGTGACAGGACAAGGGGTTATAGTTTTAAAATAAAGGAGGGTAGATTTAGACTAGATATTAGGAAGAAATTTTTCACAGTAAGGGTGGTGAAGTGCTGGAACAGGTTGCCCAGAGAGGTAGTGGAGGCCCCATCCCTGGATACATTCAAGGTCAGGTTGGATGGGGCTCTGAGCAACCTGATCTAGTTGAAGAGGTCCCTGCTCATTGCGGGGGGGTTGGACTAGATGACCTCTAAAGGTGCCTTCCAACCCAAAGCATTCTATGATTCTGTGATTTACAGGCCAGTGCAGTTAGTCTGCAACTGTTACTGGAAGAGAGTGGTGTCCATATTGACATGCAATACATGGCCAAATCCAGTAGCTCTTCCTTAAGCAGAACTTTTAATGATTGTGTGGCAGATGGGATTTTTCTTACTGCTTGCTATGCCACATCATTCTCTCCTTCAAGGTATATGCTCAGGCAAGACCTTTCAGAATGAGGGAAAATGTTTCATTGTGGGGCCTGGATCATGTGGCCGAGGGAGAGGACCTTCTGGAGTGTGCAGTGGGGCTAGCAGAAGAAGATGACTTCAGTAGGCAGCGGCTTTGCAGCGCAATATGGGTGTGGGAGAATACTGGCAGGAGTAAGCAAAGAGCCAGATCATAGAGGCGGTGGAAGGATAGACTTTTTCCCAGGGACACTGTTAGGACTGTGCACAGTGTGCTGCAACCCAGAAGATTACGAAACTGCATGTTGAAAGCGGGGGGCAGGGGGAGGAAAAGGCCCCCAGCAAAGACAAGGCAGGTAACTTTAAACTCTTTTTTTCTAGTCTGCCCTATGTCCTTGCTTTTCATTTTCTCCATCTTAAAAATATAATTGGCTTAGTTCTGAGTGTGAAGCACTTGTGGTCCTGCTCACCGCATACACAAGCCTTGGCTGATCTACCTTTAAGCTCTGATCACGTCAGAATCCCGTAACAACTTGAAGGAGACTTTTGGAGTGAGTGCAGTGTCTGCATGCTGGCATGTGATCACCTGAGTGCCATCCCTGCAGGTGAGAATATTTGACCGTAGGCTCTGCTGGTCTTGTGTGACTTTTGCTCTTTGCAGCACTGAATAATGCTAGAAACTTTCTGGTCACCTGAGCGCCCCCGTGGAGGTACAGCTGCTGGACTTCCCTTCTGCTTTTAACCCTGTCTGACATTATCTCTGTGTCATCATTTTCCAGGCTGAAGTGGCTGCAGCCAAAGGCTCATTTTCCATCTTTTGTTTAAGCAAATCTCATGGGAAATTTCAGTGTTTTAGAATAAGGGGAAATTGCTCGTGGTTAGAAGCAAGGATAATGTAAATAGGTATAAATCTCTCTCTCCTTTCCTCCAGTAATTCTGTCTAGGTCACATTGTAGAGCTTTGGTAGTACATGCTTAACTGTGACCCTGTGTTTCTTCTGTGTCTTTTCCTTGTACTTGCATAGATGTTGTGTATGTCTGGAGGATTCCACTTGTAAGTGATCAAAGTTAAACGTGTACAGAAACTGGAGCTCAAATCACTTCAAAGTGGATTAGGCTAAATAATGAGAATACATCGCTGGAGAGTAATCTTATAGTGAACAGCAGGCGGTTTGGGGCAGAACATAAGTTGCTGTAACCTGGTAAGACACAGGGAAAGGTGTTAAAGAGCATTCTAGTGGTGAATATTATTTATTAACACTGCTGCTTTTATGTTCTGTCATTTTTCTGTGGGTTTGTTTTTTTTTTTTTTTTTGTTGTTTTTCTTCTGTTAGGCTCCTTAGTGCTAGGAGGAATTTTGTGCTAGGAAGTTTCTCAGTACAGATGACTCCTTTCTCCTGATCCTGGCTCTTCTATTATGTTTGAGTTGGAATAGTAGAAGAGTTAGAGGCCAGTACTCCTCGCTCTCTCACTGGCACTTCTCATCTGTGAGTCAGATTTCTTTGCCAGTATTGATTTGTGTTCCCATAATCACTGTGTGGTTTGGGGAATGATTAGTGTCTTGTCTTCCAAGGGGAGGAGGATGAAGAGGGTCCCTTAGGGAATTAGTAGCATAGAAGGGAATAAACCTCAGATATTCTTGGCTATTTTGGGGCATTAATACCATATGTACTCTAAATGTGAGATTTAACTATTCATCAAGAATGGGGTAGGGTTTGGTCTGATAGGTTTAAAAAAGCCCTGTAATGGGCAGAACCATTATCTTCCTCCAGAAAGTGATTTACTTGTTATTGCTGGGCTGTGACTCAGGCCTTTCCTTCTGAAGGGATAAATCATTCCTAGCAGAGTAAATGTCACACGGAGATGTATCGGTGACTCCAGAAAAAGTTGCCCTTTAACAGCTTCCTGGTAACATTTCCCTTGCAGCGCTTGGGTAAATGCAATGACAAAATAAAGGGAGCATCTATCCCCTTCTTCTGCCCCTCTTCATCACAGCCTGTCAGTCCCACCTCAGGGCCATTGCATCTTAAAGGGAAGGACTCAGACCACTGGCAGAGCAGATAATGCCAAGCCAAAAGGAGATTGGGCAGCGTATAAATCTCAGGCCTTGGGACAGGAGCCGACTGGGACCTCACTGCGTAATCACAGAGGCCACGCTCTGTAGTGGAGTACATCAAGATAACTTTCTTGCAGTTCAGGGGACTAACGCTAATTAATGCCAAAGAAGAATCTCCTTGACAGATGAATGGAGTAGGGAGCAGGTAGTGCAGGGAAGGTGGGAAGGTCACAAGGTGGAAGGCCACAAGTACTGATGAACCTTATGCTTAGGTTTATGGTTATGAGCCAACAGAGAAATTAACTGTCTCAATGTTCTTGCATGTACCATCCTCATCACTGTAATAATGTCCGATTCTTTTATGGCAGCGGACTTATATGGAAGGATCTGGCTAGATCAGGGAATTGAAAATGGGATCTTTACACTTTCTCATGCAGGCCATCACTATGAATATAGTTACCTTGGCTAGAAATGACTGATTATTCTTTCCTTCTGACAGCAAAATGAAGTGGTGGATTTTAGTCCTGCTGTGAACAGGAAGGGATAGGTGTTCTCATTATAAGGCCTTGCCTCCTTCCCTGCGGTTACTTCAGAGAGACTCAGGCACTGCATGGCTGACCATTTATCTTTTTTTTTTCAGGTCTCTGAGAAGGCAAGGGTAGGCCTATTAAATACAGGCAAGTTCCAGCTTTTGCCACATCAATTGTTTCCTCTGAAATCTGCAAAAATGAGCAGCCAAAGGCATATCATTAAGAATGAGCACCTCTAGATGAGTTGTGTAAATATGTGAATAGGTACGGTGGTGACGGATGTTGCTGCAGAGCTCCAAAGTTGATCTGTACACACGCCTTGGTATGTCTTTCAAGGTGCAGACCAAAACTGGGTCATGTGAAGCTTTAGAGTAATGTAAATATGTTAAGGCCAAATATAGTGGAGGTGTTAGCATAGTAACGTGCTTAATGAGATTGATCATCAGTGGGATTTTGCAGGGAGAAGGGAGAAAGGAGGAGAGTTCAGAGTTGTGAGAAAATGCTGCTGAATTACTGTCCAGAGAAGAGAGACCTTCTTGATTTACTGTCTGGGAAAAAAAGCTTCCCATGGGTGTGAGTGCTGCCACACAGCTCTTCAGGTAACAGAAGTGTTGCAAGAGAATAAAAGTAGTTATGGGAGTTTATTGTCTGACTGTACTTCAGTTTCCAAAAATGGAACAAATTTCTAGTTGTAATATCAAACACCTTTCCTGACAGCAAATGGAGTTAACTGCCAAAATGTTGCAGGCACAGCAACTGGGAGAATAACTTGCATGCAGAGATGTTTTACACAGTTGCATTCCGCAAAGTACCCCTTTTTGAGCCCTGCAAGGCAGATCCTACAAGAAATAGGAGAGTAGACATGGACAATCTCTCTACAAAATGTTCTCTCCTTGGATCTAAATGGTGGCTTTTAGATTTGTGCAGCTCTAGTGATTTCAGCTGAGTAACTTCTAGAATTGACTATGGCATCCTCTATTTTCACAGTTCCTCCAAGTTTTGATACTGGGGACTAGCAGCAGAAGTCACTGAAAGAGGGGAGTGAGCGATTTTTCTCAGGAACCTTGAACAATAGCCCTTTAAGGTAGTGTTATTGCTGCAGTAAATTCCTGAGGTTCAAAATTCTCTCATCTTTCAAACTCTTCATGATGTCCCAGCTGAATTAGTGAGGCCTGTATCTTTCTGTTTCCTCTGCTGATATAGCTTAGATGTTCCCCTCCTTCTCTTCCTCCAGTCCTGGAACTGCTGGCACAGGAGCGTTTTCCTGACTAGCTCCTGTGCTTGGAGCAGCCTGCAGTGTTTCAATTTCCTATTTCCCTTCATCACTCTTTAACTGTAGCTGTTGTATTTTATTACTCAAAACTTTACTTCAAAGTAGAGGTGGTGTGAAAGAAAGGACAGAAAGTTTTGTTGCATTGATAAAATCTTAGACACCACCTCCTCTTCTTGCTCTCTTTGGTAAGAATCCAGGAAAAAAGCAGAACCCTTTAATAAGTAAGCTAGATACTAAACTAAGTTTGTAGAGAGAAATGTGAATCATAGGAGTTAAGGATCTGTGAAAGCACCTCATCCATCTCCCTGCCAGTGCACTACTGCTTTGTATGGCATAAAGTGAAAATAGTAGTGTCCTTTTAATACCCTTTCTGCTGGTGTAGGTATCACGTGAAGAAGAAATGCTTGTGTGTGTGTGTTTATGTGCGTGCATGTATAGGCAGCTGGATCATTTGGTGCTTAAGTGTTCATTGGCAATTGCTGTCATTGTTCGTCATTTTATTAGCTTTTGCCGAGTAGTTCCACTTTTACTAAGGGCAGCAGGGTTTATGGCAGCGATATTTCTCACAGTGTCAGAGATAAAGTGTCAGGCTAATAACAGACTCTCTGGTAATGTAAATCACAAAAGGGAAGCAATCTTGTTTTGAAGAAGATTGTTTGGGAATGTTAAGTCTCCTGTTGGAGAAGCAGCCTGTGGAATTTGGTACACTTCATGCTCTATGGGAAGATAAATGATTTGTCTTAAGTGATGGGGGTGGAGGCGGGGAGAGATCTCGTTTCAGTTACTATTTTCCTTGCTAGATAATAACTCAGACTCTCTCATACCTCGGGCCTCATCCTAAGTGGAGGTAAGCACCCAGGACTCCGCTGGTGTCAGAAAGAGTTTGAGTTTGAGTTATGTGGTCTCCTATTGAATTAAACCCCTGCAAACATGCTTTCCAAATAGCCTTTCTCTTGTGGAAGGGGAAGGTAGGGAAAGGAAACAAAGACAAAGTTGTTCTCCCTAGTCCTCTTCGTTTCCCTTTTTGTTATCTCTAAAAAGTTTTTTTGCAAGATGAAGAAAATCTCCTCCCTTTGGCTTCATGCAGAGCAGGATCTCCCAAAGTGAAGTGAAGAAGGGGAAGGATTGGTAAGATATTTGTTTTCTAGGGGAAAAGGCATTGATTCTACCCTAAAGTTATGCATGTCCCCCAATATTAGAGCTAGACTGCAGAGCAAAATCTCTTTCAAGGAGTGGAGGTCTAGGTTCTTTTCTGCTAGGACACCTGAGTGTCACACCCTACACCTTGTCTTGGTTGTTCCAAGGTCTTACAACTTGATTATTCTGAAGACTTCACTAGGATAACACATATATATATAGGATAACATATAAATACATAGCATAGAGTATCTAGCATGTGCTTTGTGTGTATGCATATTCTGGGGCACTTGGAGGAGCTGCTGTCAGTCATACCACTGTCAGGATCAGATTAATGTGGAACGTGAAATTTGGTCTTGCATGAAAAGCAGGGCCTGAACACAAAAAAATGAAGGGCAGAATATCTTACAGTAGCACAGAAGTAATTACAAGCTGATGGGCTGGGCACCTTCATTTGGAAGCAGTGTCAAGTTTGAGAGGGAGAAGAAGGTAAAATCTATTGCAGAAGGCAGTCTGAAGAGCAGTCTGCCTCATCTTGGCAGGAGCACAGGGCCTGAATTTTTAGAACACTAAAACAATGATGAAATTAGGCCACAGATTCTACTAATTCAGCCCTGATCAGCTTCCCCGCTTCTAGTAACAATTAAATGCTTATCTCTTCCTTTCACATGCATTAAATTAATCAGCCATGAGCTAAAAGTAATACAGTGCTTAGGCTGACCCACTGCATTTTCCTTGTGGCTTGGACCTCTGCTGGTTCAGTACATGCGCAGAGGACTGAGAATATCTGTGGAAAAAGCCGGTATAGTATTTCTTACAACAAATATAACACTATAGTACTCAATTGTGCCACTTCAGTGAGAGGTTACTGGAGGAGGGGGAATGTTGTGGTACAATATTCAGCTAGGGAAATTGTGATGATGTATGTTTCAGCAGTGCTTATGTATTAAGCTAGGTACTATCCATCTGCTCAGTAAGAGACAATCCTTGAACTAAAAACTGTAAAGTCACAGAGCAAATAGGGGTTGGAAGAGGAGAAAGGCAGGTCGTTAGGAGATACAGAAAAGGAAGGAAGTACAACTTGTCTGTCCCAGCGTGTATCCCAGCCACTTGATGAGCTTGTGTCTCAGGACTGCTGAAAAAACATCTGCTGAAGTCAAACAGATTTGAGGGTAAATGTGTTTCAGGACTAAGGTTTCCTAAGGCATAGCTAGTGGAGTCAATCATATGGCCACTCGCTTCCTAATCTGAGTCATCCAGATGTGAGGATTTTCTTCACTGCTTTAGGATGGTACCAAATAGGACTTGACACTTGATGCTCAGGAGTTGCATTTCACTTTTTAGTGTAGCACCACACCTGAGTTAAGGTGACTGTACTGTTTCTTGACCAGAACTGGCTCACATCTAGCCAGCTCAGAGCATGGACAGAGCCAGCTTATGTTTGCCTGTTGATGACCAGGTAGACGTGTCCTCAGTTTCTAGTGGCTTTGTCCCTCCTTGTGAGGCCACACACACAGTTTGAGACACCTAAGATGTCTTTTGGGTGCAGATGTTAGATCCGGACTTTCCAGAGTTATCATGCTACCAGATCTGTCACTTTTACTTTTTATATAGCTTTGGGCATGTCTCACAACTACCCCCTTGCTTTTTTGCCAATAAGGTGGAACTAATACACGCACTCTGGGATGCTTTGAGGATTAATTTGCTTCGAAAAAACCGCTATGCATAGCTACGACAATCTGTACATAAAAAGAATAGTTAGTAAATTGTTTTCTTGGTGAAGCACCTTGGTACTTCAAAACTTCAAAACACCAAGGTGTTTTGAAGCACCTTGTTAGTTTTAAATTACAGTATTTGTTATCATTCCTTGTCATCCTTTTCCTAAAGAAAAGCCAGCACTAGAAATTCAGGAGGTGAAGTGTTGCAATTAAGATGTATCAAAATACTGTTGTGACATCCAGGCCCGGAGGCTGCAGATCAGATCACAGAGCCTTTGCAGAGAGAAGTGTGGGACTCAAAAGTAGAGCCGAAAGAGGCCATGTCCAAAAAGGCCCACTATTTTATTATTGTGTCTTTACACTGCACGCAGACTTCTGCCACATGTCTGAGTCAGTCTTGGATTTTCCTTACCACAGGACACAGCCTCTTCTTAATGTTAGTGTCATCTATCTCATTTGAAATGGTTTTAGAAAGTCTTCAGAGTACATGCTGTCATATATATCTCAGGAACCAACTTACCTTAACTTTGGATGCTATAAAATTAATGACAACGGTAAAAATATGTGCTACAAACAAGTGCTGAAGTGTACTACATAGGAGTGTGGGTCAGGGAAGCTTACCCAGCTTTGTCTGCCTCTCTGATATTATCCTTTCAATTTTAGGTACCTTACAACTACTGTAAAGGAGTAGTTTTGCTTAGTGCTTTTTCTTCCTGCTTGGAAAGAACACTACTACCTCCTTCAACAGTATGTTCCTGTTTGTGCTCCCAGGTGAGGGAAGCAGTCTGCCATGATTTACATCTGCAAAATACAGAGTAAGGCTGATGGAGCTGCTGTTTAAATGAGAGGAAGCTCAGCTTCTGAGTTTTCCAGGGGAGAAAAAAGTGGCAACAATGGTGTTTTTCATGTGAAACATACATAGATCTGTTGGAAGTGCCTGCTGAAGAACTGATTTGTATGCAATGGACTAAGTTGGGTTTGAGGATAAGAGAAATTCCAATGATAAATGCAGGGTAGAGTCAATTGGGGTTGGAGGGTGTCAGTTAAGGTTTGGCACAAAACCCTGTGTGTTAACAGTACCCTGGCTGCCATCATCAGGCAAGAACAAGGACTTTACTGATAGGCAGGGGTGATGGATGACCCCAGGGAGTACATGTAGCGTAAGTAATAATGTGATATAGGGTGCACATTACAAGCAATTACAATTTGAATAAGTTATCAATGGAAGGAGGTAGAGGACTGGAAAGCAGCTTTATTAACCCCCTGAAGTTATGTTCACAGCATTTTGAAAAAGTTTATGTATTGCTGTGAATTACAATCATGGTGACAAATGCCAGTGCCCAGAGAGTTTGTGATCGCAGCCTCTCGAGCAGGCAGTGCTTTACCAGAACGATTCAGAGCAACAATCCATATATACCTAAAATAAAAGGAATGAGGAAGATGAAGTGTAAAACCCTGGACAAGGACAAACCTTGTGATAAATCCTGCCTCAGGTTTTCTTACTGTGTTCTTTGGCTTTGCTGTCTCATGAAACAAACATCCCTGGTGCTGTCTATCCCATCTTGTGCTGTGATATGGTCATTTAATTCCAGCTAAGCTGAACGCACAGGGGTAAAAAGATGGGGGAAAAGCTTAGTGGCAAAATATTGGTCCAAATCATTGTTACATCTTCAGGAGGAGCAACAGGGAAGGCACCAACCAGTAAGTAAAACAGTAATGAAGGCTTTGCACCACCTTTGTGTCTCCAGGTTTTGGAACATCTTGGACAAGGAGGGGTGCAAGACTGCTTTGTGTAACTTAGATCTATCAGCTCGCAGCTGCTCACTTTGGGTGGTCTGTTGATTGTGGTTCAACTGAGGAGCCATGTCCTCTCTTGTCATCTGCACCTTCTTTGGTGTGTCGCTTGCTACAGCTTGTGAAAAGGCAGCAGAGCAACACGTGCATTATTTATATCCCCCAGGGTTCTGACTGTCCCCCTTTTTCTCTTTGTGTCATAGGAAGCCCATAGCGGGGCTAAAGTAGAGATGATCAAAATATTCTGCAAAATACATTTTTGACAAATTTAATGAAAATCAGTTTCTCTCAAGGGGAGGGGAGTGAACCTGAAAAAAATTCTGTTAGCAGCCTAAATTTAAATGCTTAATTTTGTTTTTCTCGTAGCTGCCTGCAAAGCCGCCTGATATATTTCAGTGATCAAAACATTTCTCTGAAGTTTTGACATTTTTCAAAATTTCAAACAATAAAATAAAGCCAGAAAAATCACTGTGTTTGACAAGATTTGCTCTAAAACAGACGGCAAAATCTGTCCTGGTGATTTCATAGAATCATAGAATAGCCCAGGTTGGAAGAGACCTTGGAAGATCATCTGGTCTTTGTTAGGTTTTTCCTTCCCCAGGTCTACTCAGAACTAACGCCTAGCATCACTGCTAAATGTAGCATGACTGGTAGTTAAATATTTCAAAGGAGGCCCTTTTTACTTATAATCATTAAAAATCTAGTGATATTTTTTCTAGAAGTCTTGGAGTTTTCACCCCAGAGTCTTAATTAGCTTCCAGCTCAGGTGATTCAATTGCTGTTCTGCATTTCCCCTACTGTTTCAATTGATTACAATTCAGTCTGTACACCTGTCTTAAATATTCTGCAGTGTGCATTTAAGCAGCCTCTACGCTGTAACAGAAGTGGCTGCATGTCAGTGATGGGAACAGTGATTTAATAGTTTGTAGATTCCTGGCATGAAAGTTGATAGGTAAACACAGTGCTGTGTAATTATTGTTTAGTACCAAAAACCTTATTAAGTTTATCTGAGTTTAGAATTAGGTAATCTCAAGATTTGTTTGTTGCTGCCTGTTTCCTGGGTTTCCTGAATCTCTGGTTCTCTCTTTTTGGCATCCTAAGCTGTTATACTTGCAAAGAGTGTGGCTGAGAACCTTTAATGATAGGTTATTTAATTTCTAAAATAGTATATTTACATTTATTTGGAATCCAGTTTCTTTTTCTTGCTGTCCAAAGGGAAAAGCTAAGGAAGTAACTCCTTTGTCATCCTTTGTTTGTTTCACAATCAACTCCCAGGAGTCACTGCACAAAGTGTGCCTGGGGGAGAAACTAAGGCCTGTTTTCATACCAACATAGGAAGATTTTTCTCTGGGTTATTACCTGTTGAATAATAATTTCTATTTTGGCATGGACAAACTATATCTGAATTTACCCTTCTGTAAAAGAGATATGGCAATAGCTACCTTATGGGGATATTTATATTTGTTATTATTTATTGTTTGCACAACACCGCAGCCGTGTAATCTGCTTTTCCTGCAATTAGAAAACAAAATCAGTGACTTGAGGAGTTGTCATTGAACTGACATACAGAAAAATCTGCAGATATGACTAACAGGAAAGATATTTTATTTGTTTTCATTGAGTTCAAGCAGTATGTATGTGTGTGTAAAACTTCATTTTCACCATTTATAAAGAAATTGATGTGGATTTGTGAGGGGTAGACTCAGACACTGCCCCCAGCGCTGTGCAGAACCAGAGCTGGTGACGCAGCAACCGTACGGCTTTCACAGCTCACCTCTGCAGCCCTGTGCTCAGAGGCCCTGGCTGCCTCCCGTAGAGACACCACTACTGCGGGATATCATTTGCAAGTACAGCATTGCATGCGTGGCTGTAGATTTGTGACATTAAGTTAGAAAACGCTCAGTAACACCTTCTTCCTGAAAATGGTTTGTAAGGCCTCTGTGATTCTCAATCACAGGTGCTACAGAGGGGAGGAAGGTTGTTCTCCGGGTGGGCTTGGTCTGGTGGAGTCACTTCCTGAAGAAGCCGGCTCAGGTCCTGCAGCATGAGACGAAGAGGCATTGCAATTAAGCCAGCTTTATGTGCAGTCAACATGCAGAGGACAAACCAGCAGCTGATGCATTAACCGAGAACAAGTTCATTCAGATTAAAAAAACGTTAATGATCACTTCTGAAACACTGAGAGCCTATGAGGGACCACCTGCCTGGAATAAGCATTTACCATATGGTGCCTTTGGAAGCTAATATTGATTCTCATTATTTTAAACGATTACAAACATTGCAGGTGTTTTGTAATAATCTCTATTGTCTAATTAGAACACTCTCAAAACTAGCTCATTCTGCCTGCTAACGAATATTGATTTGAACAGCTGAGTTTGCCTTGTATGAGTGATGGGAGTGTGCTAGCTGACACTTTGTAGTCTCTTTTGTGGACTGATTAATCTAGGAAGAAGAGGCTAGAGCTGGGTGAGTAGATGTCCCGATTCACCCAGAGGTCTGATCAGCCTTGCCAGGAGGACCTACAGCTTGCACCAGAATTTTCCAGTTAAGGGAAAGCATTGATATACTTATGAAATTTTATTTTTTGTCTACTGGGGATTGAAAAAAAGAAGAAAAAAAATGGTGGAGTCATAGCAGAAAAGTCAAACCATCACAGAACTAGTATATAGGAATGGGATACTTGAGTTTGCACATTTCTGTCATTCCTGACACAGAGTCATTATTTCTGTCATTGCTGATGCATAGTCATATCTTGGAAAGTACTGGAGAAACCTCATGAGCAAATAGCCCTGGTGAAGGCCACTAAAAGAAGTAATGGAAGTGCTTTTCTTCCCTTCTCTTTTGTGGTTGATACTGCTTCTGACAACGTGGATACAAATGATCAACGTAGACTAAAAGAAAGGCTTAAAGGCTACTGGAGAAACTGGACTTTATTAAATTTTTTTTGGTGAAATTTAAGTGGGTAAATGTGAGAGAGATGTTGGAGTAACCTGAAGAGACTCCTTTATCTATTTTCCCTTATGTAAGTTTGCTGTCTGTTAATGCAGGCAGTTTCCTTCCATGAATAAGATCATACCTGAATTTCTAGCAAGGAGAGAATGCATGTACTGTGAGCCCTTTGACTTTTTGGCCTTCCTAGTTCATAAGGAGTTAGAAATGCAGCTTTCTTACATCTTAAAAAGATTTCTGATAAAGGTGGATGTAGATGACTATTAGTGTTTGTGGGCTTCTGAAACTTCAGCATGAAAATTCAAACCTTAAGTGTCAGGGATGAGTAGATATGGAGGCATCTAAAAGGTAAGAGGGAAGGGACATCATTTGGTTATGACCTTTCTTCCTCTACAGGTTTATGTATTTCGTGGGCTATTATAATATCAGAAAGCAGTGTAGGCTGTTAGGTTGTTGGTTTTTGAGGTCTCAGAGTGTAATGGACACATATTCTCCCCCACATCTGCCTTGAGAGGCTCATTTTCACAGCGTGATAGAAACATACACCAAAAAATGATTGATGTTCATATTTTCAGAGCTGCCAAGTGTTGTTCATATGCCTGCTATGATACATGCATTTTTGATGGGTCTTTCACGGTTTCCCCTGTGTCAGAGAAGATGTCAAGAGGAAAAATGAGTAAGGTACTGCTCCATAAATTAACATGTTGCCTAGGGTTTGGGGTATTGTCCGGTCTTGTCTATCCTGCTTTTCTCATCTGATTTTAATAACCGTTTCTGAGTCCCTGGTAAACATCATTGTATTTATGGAGGAGTATGTATTCCATAGGGAAAAACTAAGTGCAAGACTGCCTAATATCAGGTGAAACAGAATATGGAAGAGAATCTTGTTCTCTGATAAAAACTGACCAGTGATTCATTTATTCTGCCAGTTTGCTTCTCAGGGAAGGAAAGCCTAGAGGGTTGCCTGTGTACCGGGACACCTAATGTCTCTAGCCATTAGACAGAAGGGTGCAGTGAGAGCCAAGAATCTGTTTGCTGCCCAGGGCTGACTTGCCAAAAGTAAGAAAAAAATGTGCGGACCTGGCACCAAATTGTTGATGTCTCCCGTGCTTTACACAGTTCAATAGTAACTGAAGTAGTTGCAGTGAAAGAGGGATGTAAATATCAAAGATGTGGATTTAAATCTAATAGTGCTACCTGATAAGGAAGAAAAGGAAATTATGGTTTCCTTTGTGGTTAATGTAAATGCTTATTTTCAGTTGTATTTTTAGTGGTTTTCTTTCCATTAATGGAACAGGGTTAGGCAGTTGGTTAGAGGAAGTTTGAAGGACCTGAAGAATGAGGAAGATTTTTTCTCAATCCTAGAAAGCAGAAGAACCTGCCTAAGCTCCCAAAGGGTTGAAACTCAATTTGATAAACTTTACCTTTCTGGACAAACAGCCTTATTCCCCAGGTGCGTGATGTTGGTACACCTAACAGACCAGATGCTGCAGGACATTGCTAACATGTTATGGTGCCATTCATCTCCAGGCATTTGTTTAAATCCAGACTAGCTCAATAGGAAATAGAGGATGGTTCTCACTAATGGATGTTTGGTGACATTCTTTAGGTTAGTGATCAGTTTTCAGGGTTTCAGTTCTTATTTTTGGGCTGCAAATCATTACTGTTTTTCAGGCTGCTTGGCAAATCCAGCAGAAGGGCCAAGATCAGCCTCAGAAAACATGGAACTATTTGTGTTTTTCTGAAAGTCAATCACTTTTGCTCCTACTATTTTAAAGACTTTTGGGAGGATGGAGTGTGTATGAAACTTGCTTTGTTGCTACTATACCACTTAATTTACTGCCTTGGCTAAATCTGTGCATATTTTTAAATTTTAAGTTTATAGTTACATCCAGCTTGTTAGCAAAATGAATTCATTCATATAATGCAAATTCCTTAATATTGTGTATGGAGCTGCACAAAACTTGATAGCTATGCCTGCTCTGGAAGTTTTGTATTCTGTGTCTTTTGCTTCTCACTGCAGGAAGGATGACAAATTCTGTTGTTCTGAAAAATGAACAAACAACCAAATCGGAACTTCAGCTTGAAATTCAGTTCAGATTTGTCCTGAGGTTGGGAAAGCGTGAATGCTTCTCTTCTGCTATCCTGAGTCTCTGCATGCATGGATCCTCGCCAAAAGCTTTTCATTTGGTATTTTTTAATTGACTTGATATAGCACGTTCAGGGAATTTCCTCTCTGTTTTAATCAGGTCTGTTCTCAGGAAATTCCCAGCCTGATTTTTTGCACAGTATGGAGGATTTCAGCTGTGTAAGCGGAAAAAAATGATCTCCTCTTCTCTCTTCTTTTGTTGCTTCAAAAATGTCAGTCTCGTTTCAGAACAGGGAAACTGATAAAGCTGACACTTGGTTATTCCCTGCATTGTTTTAATGACTGTCATGATTCACCTGTTAATTAAAAGCATTGTAGTTGAAAGCTCCAAATCTGACTCTATCATGAAGTCCTAAAAGATAGCTACTTCACAAGTTTGGCAGTAGAATACTACTTAAGACACGTGATATTATGTAGGTGAAAAAGTCGGGCAGTGTTTTATGCCCTGAACTGGCGTTGAGAACATGACTGATAGAGCCAGGGACTGCTGTTGTTTTCTCTTGGGTGTGAGGGTGATGCTAGGTTTTTCTTGTTTTGGGAGCTGTAGGAAAGGACAGTGACAATCACTGTGTAGGTGTGCTTAGAAGGGGAAATGTGAAAAAGCCAGAGTTTCTTGTCCTCAGTGGTTTCCATTGATGAAATCTGATATGATACAGTACATTTTTAGCTTTTACTGAGGGTTTGAAACCCTGAAAGCTAAGAACCTAGATGGTCAAGAGCACTTTTAAAGCTGCTATTTGGAGTTAGAAGCAAAACTACGCAAGGCACTTTGAGCTGCTGGCTTCATAGAGGCAAAGGCATTTCCAGATCCATGCTCTGGACAGGAGTCACTGCGAGGTGAAGCTGACAGTGACCCTTGTGGAGGAAGGTCCTCAGACCAAAAAACCTGCAGTACAAATGCACCATTTTTGTATTTCTATGTGCCAGGCAAGAGGGATGGAAAGAACAGCTTTTGCTGTGGGTTATGGTTTTATTCAAAAGCTATGTAAGAAATGTGAGAAATCTGGAGAAAGTGATTGCCCATGGGCCACCACTTTCATTGCTGCAGGACAAAACCCAACTGTGGAAGTAACTGGCACTGTAAAATTCAGCTTTCCTCCCAGCAGCACTGCTTAGGAGTATCCTCTTGCCCAGGACAACATGTAAATGTGGGGCAGCGCCCAGTGGAAAGATGTGGGCACACACTGATGCTGTTGTTTGTGGGTGTGTAATATACTTTCATTTGGCTTTGGCTTCTGAGACACAATCCTCCTCATCTCCTTGTCAGCCTCCTCCATTTTCCTTTTATCTTCCTTTGTTGTTTAACTAAAAACTAGAAGACAATGTCCATAAAAAATAAGCTCCCAATCAGAAAAAGCTGTAAGTTAATGCCTGTCATACCTATCCCTCAAATCCCAAGTTAGGGGAGCCCTGTCTGTCTCTGGCTCAGATTAGGTTTCAATTCTGGTCATCTGATAAACCCCTATCATGGTGTTTGTTGTGGTGTGAGACCTTACTACGGAAGAATGTGTTTGAAATTTGTTCCAAGAAGAGGGAGATGAATGGCCTTATTTTGGGTGAGAGGCAGAAAGTGGGCTTTGATGGAATGGGGCTGTTGCAGGCAGGTCCTGCCAGAGGTGCCATTGTAGCAGCTGGGCCATGTGAGGGGTTCCAGCATGGGCACGGGGGCCAGCCTGCCCTGGCAGTGCGGCTCGGGGCAAGCTTGGCTCCACACATCTGTGGCTCCGTTTCAGTGCTGCTTTGATAGCCACAGACTTTTACAAAACACTCAGCTCAAAGGGGGAAATTAGTGTCACGGGGACTGTTTTCTTTATGGGAAAAGACTCGGTTGGATGGAGCAGCCAATAAAGATGTTAATGTATTTTCTCAGTGCATAACCCACATATTTCAGCTCCCTGGATGGGGTCTTTATTTCTGAGGTGAATGACTGAGGAACACTTAACTAATAGCTTCCAGGGGATTGGGAAAGTGCAAGGTTTTCTGGAAGGTGAGATGTTCCATTTTTAAGATCTAATGTTAACTTTCTGGGGTGTGACTCTGGCTGGGTGAATAAAAAAGCATTACTTTCACAGACAGGAAGATTTCCCTCTGCCCAAGCTGTTGAGCCTATTGATATAGCACTCATTTATATCTCTGTCAAGGCTTACGTTTACTCTCACCATTGTAACTTGTGCATCATTGCTTTGACCTTGGGATCCAACCTTTTTTATTATGTTATTAGTTTTATGTGAATTAGGAACTAGTAACCGGTTTGTGAAGAACTGAACTGGAGATGGATTGGTACCTCTCTGTCTAGACCTGATCAGAAGTGTAGCCTCTGTCCCCTGCCGATCGCATCCTTTCCCTCCTGTGAGGAGCAGAAGTTCCACCCCTATTGCTAAGAGTGCAGGATGATGTCCAAATTCTACAGATATTACATATGCCTTGTTTATTATTGGAGAAATTGAAATGTCAGCCCGTAAGATTATCCTGTAGTTTTCCCCTGCCTTCCCTATGTACTTGCCATATTTGTTGCAAGTGATTTCTAAAAAGGTTGGAACTGCTAGTCTGTGCTGAAGTAATTACAACTGCTGCACTTCGCTAGGCTCAGCACAGGAATCTGGAGAGGTTCTCATGAGGTGGCAAAGGACTGATCATTACACAGGTTTCTGTGCCTACAGTGAAAGCTGTAGAAAATATCTTAGGTGAGGATTGAGAGTCAAGAATAGAGGTGTACCTGCTTAAGAATGCCACGTGACCCAACTTGTGTTGGTTTGTCCCAGCATCCTGAAAAAAATGGTATAATAGCTTGGTCATGTGCTGCCTAGACTGACTCTTGCTGCGAGGCAGGGCTTAAGACAACTGGTGACTGACCCATACTGTCTGGAGCAGGCAAACATCACTGAGTGGGGGTACTGGAGCTGTGAAAAGAGATTGCCTTCATTTTGGCTGATTTGTAGTATGGGAGGGCAAGCATAGCTGGGACTTGTAGGGCATTCTATACTAAGGCTAGGTTTGGGGTTTATAAGTCTCTTGGCTAAGATTACACAGGGTTTCAAGGGGTTCTCCCAGACTAAGATGAGGGTTGGAGCTTGTAGCAACCTGTTGGGATTGGACACTGGTACTGGGGTTTTGTTTTGCCTTTTAGACTTCTTAAGGGTGGGAACTGCAGGTATATCAGTTTGTCAGGGCTCTGAGTGCACTAATAAGCCTTAATAGCCCTGATGAGCCTTACCTGGGGTCCATACCTATGGGCCCAGAAGCTCTATTTAAGCTCAACCCTGGGCTTTTAGTCTTTGTCTGACCTATGTTGGAGGAGGACTGCTGGTCCTTAGCTTAGCTACAGCTGTGCCAGTGCCTAGCCACAAAGCCATGTGATCTGGACCTCAACTTACAGACTCACTTCCTGGGTTTGACTACCTGGCTTGATTTTTGGCCCAGCCTCTTCACCATGGCTGTGCCTAGCAATTGCTAGACCTTATCTTAGCTCTGACTTCCCAATTTGTCTGTGGAACTGCCTTATTGCCATGATACTACCTTATCATCTGGACTCTTGGTTGGATGTGGCTGCTGTCTACAGGTCTGTCTTGTTTGCATACTGTGGGACAAGACCTGGCCAGTAAGGCTCTGGTCTTGCTGGTCATGTTATTCCCCTCAGTTCCCATCCCTTAGGGGATGGCTGTCCTGCAGTGCTCCCTGACACTGAGTTAGGATCTACAGGAATCCTTGGTTTATTGTTAAAATTGTCATCTTTAGGATTTCCTGGGATAAGGTTGGAGTTGTGATTCATAGAAGGCAGCGTTTAGGGTTGAGACCTATAAGGCTGTCCTGGGCCAAGTGAAGGTGGTAATCTGCAAGGTTTTGGAGCTACAAGTGGCATTACAGACTGTTGTAATGCCCAGGCTAGAGCGAGGGAAGTGCTCTGGAGGACCTATCTGCTCCCTTCCCAAAAGGGCTGTACAGGATGTTTTGAGATTTTGGTCTGAAGGGCTTTCTAGAGTAGAAGCAGTTGCCTGCACTGATTCTCTAGGTATTCCTAGGTTTGGGACCCCAGGACAAATTTTGAGGAAAAGATTAGTAGCATAGAAGTCCATAGGCAGGGTACCTGCCAAGCTATTTTTTTTATGATTTAGATTCCAGGCTGGGTTTAAGCTTGAGGACAGGAAGTGTTGTTAGGCTAGGTCAATTGTACTGACATTTTCTATCTTGTGTACCTAGGGTAAGATATCTTGACTCCTGAACTCTTTCCTTGCTGCTCTAGTTATCTACTAAGTAATGAAACAGGGTAAGAACTAGGGAACTGAAGTATAGCTTTTATTTTGCTACCAGTTTGCTGTGTGACTGTGAATAGCTTATCTCTAACTTTTGTGAATTCTTTATTTTTAGATAGCAAACTAGAGGGATGGTAGATGTCACTTTGTGTTCATACTGCACCTCTGCCTAGTGACATGGAGATTATCGTGGACAGCTCTAAGCTACTGTGATATATGTAAGAGAAGAATACAGTAGTAGTAAGGAACTGATAATATTGCATGTGTATTGCTTTGGAGACCTGCTCTCTAAGAATCTGACTATAATAAACCAACTTATTTTATGGTACTGGATGTGGGCCAGGCCTCAGTTGGCAACTATGTGATAAAAAGGATAAGAATACATAACTGGCTGCTGAATTGGATAGTCCTAGAACTGAATTTCCTACCTACTTGAGCATCTGTCTTATTGTTTGAGCCTACCTGGAGTACAAGAGATCTGTCTGAGCTGGACAGAGTTAGGGTGGGAGGAGAAGTGAGCTGAATTTGGCTTGCCCACAGCAACTTCAACTGTTTCCTCCCTGCCTTCAGTGTGTTTGGCCCTCATGCTGTTAGCAGTACTTGAACATCTATCTGTACATATGCAGTCTCCCTAGGAAACTATTGAGAAGATCTTATTTACTGCTATGGAGACTGAAAGCACATCAAATGCATCACTGGCCTTTGCTGCTCATTTAATGGGTGGCAGCAGCCACTTTTTGCCCACTTCCTACTGCTCTTATATGCACATTGATGGCTGAGAGGGCTTGCTTGCGGAACAGGAAGGTCTAATCCCAAGTTTTTCCCTGGATCTCCCATTGTTTCCTCCTGGCTGCTGGTTAGTGGGAAGCCAGGTCATGGATATGGAGGGAAAGACTGGTCTAGTTCCCATGTTAAAGGAGAAGTGGTACTAAACAGGTAACTCTTCCAATTAACTGAAAGCAGCTGCTCCAACAAGGGGGCTCCACTGGAAACACTGTTTTTCCCTGCTTCTGTTTACTCTGGCTAGTGCTATACAGAATCATAGAATCATAGAATCATTAAGGTTGGAAAAGACCTCTAAGATCATCAAGTCCAACCATCAACTAACACCACCATGACTCCTAAACTAGGCCCTGGAGTGCCACGTCTACACCTTTTTTGAACGCCTCCAGGGTTGACGACTCCACCACCTCTCTGGGCAGCCTGTTCCAATGCCTAACCACTCTTTCGGTAAAGAAATTCTTCCTGATGTCCAATCTAAACCTCCCCTGATGCAACTTGAGGCCATTCCCTCTCGTCCTGTCACTAGTTTCTTGGGAGAAGAGTCCAACACCCGCTTCCCTACAACCTCCCTTCAGGTAGTTGTAGAGAGCTATAAGGTCTCCCCTCAGCCTCCTCTTCTCCAAGCTAAACAGTCCCAGTTCTCTCAGCTGCTCCTCATAAGACTTGTTTTCTAGACCCTTCACCAGCCTCGTTGCCCTTCTCTGGACACGCTCCAGCACCTCAGTGTCCTTCTTGTAGTGAGGGGACCCAAAACTGAACACAGTACTCGAGGTGCGGCCTCACCAGTGCCAAGTACAGGGGCACAATCACTTCCCTAGTCCTGCTGGTCACACTATTCCTGATACAAGCCAGGGTGCTGTTGGCCTTCTTGGCCACCTGGGCACACTGCTGGCTCATGTTCAGCCAGCTGTCCACCAGCACCCCCAGGTCCTTTTCTGCTGGGCAGCTCTCTAGCCACAATATAGTTGCTCCAGTAGTGGCCCTTTTGTGTGGGGTGAAGATTTTATTTCTAAGGATCAGTCTCTGAGCTTGCTGGTGTCCTGCTTTGCTGCTGTTCTTGCAGAAATGCCTCCCTCTCTCCCTAGAGTGACCCACGTCTGTAGATGATGCTTATAGGAAACTTACCTGTAAATACATCCTCTGTATGTTGGCAATGAGCCTTCCTGTTCAGGTAGGAGTGGCTTGGTATCAATGATTTTCCTGACTTACCACTGACCAGATCTGTTGTACACTGTGCCCTTGCACTTAAACAATCCTCTTGCCTAAGCTTAGCTTTTGGTTTTCTTGTACCAGAAAGACTGTTGTGATGGCAGCCTGGTGCCATTTGAGCTCTAGAATACGAGTCTAGGTATAACTTGCATTATGAATGAAATGAATATGGTGTGTATCAATCTAACTCCTAGTTCTAGTTGATTTTTATTTTTTGTTCCAAACTATTATCTCTTTGTTTACAAGCACAGTAACTATACAACCTGTGTGAGACTCTGCCATTAGGTATAATTATGGCTAAGTATTTAGCATGTTAAAAGAAAGTATTGTCAATAAATCACCATTGTGTAACTAGATCTCTGGAACAAATTCTCAGAGCATAGTTCAGTTGCTATAGAAATACTTGGTTTCTGTTCATCCCTACCTACTCCTATATATATATATATATCTTTGATAATGCTTTCCCTCCAGTCTGTTCTGTGGTCTTTCTAGAACTGACACAGGTCACAATCTTGGACAAGCAGCAGCAAAACTCTCCCTACTAAAAAGACTTGATTATTTCTTCAGTGAGATTTGTGGTAGGTGAGGACTCAAAGTCCAGTAGTCATGGGTAATCAATGTGAAGGGAAAGCAGGCAAGGAGTTACTCTCTATGTTTTTTAGAAATGATGCGTCTCTGAAAGGCCTGTGTGAGCAGACTGTGTGTAGCCTGAATTTGAAATTCAGCAGTGAAATTCCCTTTTTGGAGAGGGACAAAATGATTTGGTTACCTTTTAAATGCACAGAATAAGACAGCAAGAATAGTTAATGGAGAAGGAGCCTACATTGTGCTTCCTCTTGGAAGACCACTCGAGATAAATACTACTCATTTGGCAATCCAGTGTTGAAAGAATTGCAGTGTAAGAGAATGGGAGAAAGAATGTGCAGGGAATCTGAAAATGAGATAGTTCCCAACTCCTGCAGAACTGGCTGAATAGGAGTGATAAGAGAAAGGAATGGGCTACCTGCCTGTATTGAATTGCTTCGTGAAAAACTAAAGCAAGCAAGCTAGCTGTCCTTGATAGAATCAAGATTGGCAGCTTACAGAGCCAGGATAATGTTTGTTGCTTAATGTTTGTAGCTTAACAAAACTCAATAGATTTTTGAAATATGGCTGCATTTAAAGTTTGTTTTTGCTTTTTTGGTTGTTTTGTTATTTCTGAATGAAATGGAATTAAGCAGTGAAAACTTTTAAAGTGGTGACAGCTACAGAAGGATTGCAGCAGGGACTTACACAGTTTGAAGAACTTCCCTGAGTATCTGCCTTCTTCCTGCCACTTGTAATTCAATCATGGCTGAAGTTCAGAGGGTTTGGGATCTTTAACTTGATTTTTAACTGTGGTGTTCTCGGGCCAGGAGAATGGACATTCAAATCTCCTGAGAATTATCTTTGAAAGGGTCTTGGAGAGATTATCTAGAAAGTGTCTTTAGTGGAAATCTAAGCAGTCTTTCCTTTCCTTTTTAATCAGGTCTTATATTTTCATCACAGTACTGAACTGAAATTTAGTTTCCTAGTTATAAGGTCTTGGTAAACTTCTTGGGCTTGGAGTGAGGCATGAGGTTGCAGAGAATGATGGCTGAGTGAGTCTCTGGTATAAGCAAGTAGGAAAAGCTGGCATGAAGAGAGATTTAGTGAAGTGGCTAGGGATAGATTTAGAAGTGGAAAAAGAGAGAATATGGTGGACAGAAAGAAATGAAGTAGTAAGGTGAGAGAATAAAAGAAGACACTGCAACAGATGCACTGTATTATTTTGCTGCTAAGAAAAGTCAGAATGAAGTGGGGACAGAAGTAAAACAAAAACAGGTGTAGTTGTATGTTTACTAACTAGAAAGCTGAATGATGTTACAATTGTGTATAGTTATGGTTTGTTTCACTTTAATTAGCAGAGTGACTTAGGGTGAGTAGGGCCTTGTCACGTAGGAATTAATCTGAGCTAGTAGATATTCTTAGCCCTTTGTTGGTTAGTATATGAACAGGAGAGGAAGACTCTTGGCTCTTCCTCCCCTTTTAAGGAAATGCGATTCAATGAGTACAGCTAGGACTGTGCATGTCGTGGGCCCTTCTGGAGGTGGGAATCAGAAGCATGGAGACACTAAAGACAGCTGTCAAAAGTAGCTGCAAACCTGCATCTTCATTGTGACATGACCAGTGGAGCTTCTTTGGGAGTTTTTTGTGCAGTGACTGAGCAATCACACTCCAGCCTCAGTTGCTGGATTATGTGGAGAATTAATACCTCTAAGCTTCAGGGCTAATGTGATTCAAATTGGAAACATAAAATGAAGCCATTTGAAAACAGTAAAAATTTGAATATTGGACTTAGTGACTTGCCTACTGTCACTAACCAACTATGACAGAGTTTGGAGCAGAGCACAGAAATCCCAACTCCTTTTACTTTGCTTTGGCTGCTACATGCATTTTGATCCACTTGCATTATTCCAAGAGAAGGTCTTGTGACCAACAGAACTGGGGATGTTGATGGACTTGCATGTCTACAACCCTATCTTAATTGTCATCGGACATGGAAGGTTTGCACAGTTCTTTGTGATAAAGTGTGCAGACAACCCTCTTCCCTCCCCTGTCTTGGCTGTTTTGGGATCAAAAAGAAAAATGAGTTGAGTGGAAGAGAATGCAGTCACATTCTGGTCAAAAATAATAGCACAGTAAGTTAATAAATAGATATTTATTTCCTGGTAACTTTGAATATTCCAGTTGCCATAACAACACACTGAGACTGTGGCATATTTTACTTCACATGCTTTTAAAGAACTTTATGAGCCATGACCAGAAAATTCCATCAGGATTAAAAGCAAACAAAACTGAAAACACACAGTCATTAGGTTCCTAGCAGCCCACAGCTTATGTAAAACCTAGGAAATGGAGGGTATGTGTTCTGCGCTCAGATGGAAGTGGCCACACTGAAAAGCACACAGAGGGTATTTTGTTGTGCTGGTAATGCTGTTGCCCATAGAAGCAGTAACTTTGGAGGCTCTGTGCCAGAGGAAAACTACCTCGTTTGTGGGAACCATGTCTCCCTGTCCTGGCTCACAAAAAGAACTGGGAAAAAATGTTGGTGACTACCTAAATCTGAGTGACTTTTGGCTTTTATCCCACTGTGAAATTCTGCTGGTTTGGGTTTAGAGCTTGAGAGTGGGATCTCTAACCATCCTGCCAGCTGGACCAGACTGAAAGCCCTGGATGCTGGCTGTTGGGTTGGAAGGGCAGCTACCATGGTGGAGAGGTAGAACACGTTAGAAGAACAGTGTGTCCCATACCTTGAATGCAGAACTTGTGCTCTTGCACTAATGAAACTGCGTTGCTCCTCATCTTATGTGAATTGGTATAACCCAGTCTGCCTTGATTTCACCAGCTGAAAATTTAGCTGATGTTTTTCTAGATCTTCTGTTAGAGATGGTGATCTTAAAAACACTACCTGAAAAGAACCACAAAATGATGCCTGTCTGTGCCTGCAGCCTGGCTGAAAGCCATTTTCAGAAGAATGGGACTGCCTGGCTCCTGTGACCAGTGGCTGAACTTAAAATGATTCAGTTTAGTGGTCAGCACTGTTGGCCTTCCCACTGCTGACCACTTTAGCAGAAAGACCTGCTCTGAAGAAGCGTATCCCACAATCTGATGTTTGTACCCTGTATCCTCACTGCCATAAGATGTTATCGTGATCTACTCAGTTGCCAAAGCGTATTTTGCTCCCTCTCAGTTTCTTTGATGGACTTGCCTAGTGTCAGTTCAGAAGTTTATGACGCTTGGAAAATATTTGGACAGCACAAAAGAGTGGATTTTATATCAAAATAAATAGCACAGAACAGCCATTGTGTCATCTGTATGTGTGGTGTCCTTTTTTTTAAAAAAAAAAAAGGGGAATTTCTTCTCAAAATTTCTGTTATATGATAAATCACATTTTTAGTGCAGTATTATTTAGACTTTTCTCTCTTAGGAAGCAGTGTGTTTATTTTGAAGTGTTCTTCAAAAGCTTTAAATTTTGTTCTGAAGTATATAGGTAAGTATAATTACTCTGAATTTTTATTTAATTTCCTTTAGAAAGGAATATATTTAAATTTGTGTAACTTAGACCATGATGCATCCAAGTATTGTGAAGACCGAGGCAAGATTTGATTTAGGACTGTTTTGTTTGTTTGTTATAGTGAATGTACATGTAATTCAGTGCCCATTACCATCATTAACTTCACTAGGCTTTGGGCTGGGCTCTTATGACACACGGCAAAAAATCTTTGGAGACTGTAGTTCTTCCTGTATCCAAATAATCTAACAGGCAAGATTAGCAAGCAAAAATCTGTCCTGACCTATTAGTGATATGCAGCAGTCCAAGAGAGGTTTCCCACCTTAGCAGTAAAAAGCACAGCATATTATGGGTAAATATTCACAGTCAGAACTGTAATGTTCAGTGTTACAGATTTCTTATGCTTGTTGGTTCACTGATCTGGCACTTCCTATTATGCAACATTTTAATATAAACTTTTTACAAGCTGAGACTGTTTAATTTTGGTCTGTCTTGGACTGAAGACCTTCTTAGGGTATGCAGAGAGCCCACTGAAATGTTTTAAATTGAGTACTTAGCCAAACAGTATATCATCTATGTAGTTGTCCAAATGCTATATGAACCCTGGATTTTTTTGGTGAGGTTTTTTGGACATTAGGGATAGAGTGAATGCTTTTCAATTGCAAAAATTGTTGTCAATTATATGTCGAGTTTGGACGTTCCTTTCATCATCCAGACAGTGCTTTTAGCAGATAAATTGCTGGCCTCTCTCTCTCTCTTTTTTTTTTTTTTTTTTCTTTTTCCTGCTCAGCTTCACAAATGAATACTATCTCCAGTTGAACTGGTAAGGTGTGGGGTGGGCAGGGAAAGGAACCCATCCACAGTCACATAGGAATAAAGTTTCCTGCTCTTATTTGAATGTGTCAGTGGGTCAGATTTATTCCTGACACAAATAAACTGGTAATGGTGAGAGTGCTGTTGTAAAGGAGTGCTAGGGTTGTCCTGCCTTGCTGCCTCTGACTCACCTACCCAGTGTCCACTGTGGTGGTTCTGCTGTGTCCCTCATGCTCCTACTGCTGCTAGCACAGGAGAACTTGAAAGATTATTTTTTTGTTAAGAACCAGGCATTTTGGAAGAAATATTGTTTAGTATTGCAGGTGTAGCTGAGGGTGTCATGCATGGATGAGAGCTCAGTGCTCTACACAACCAGAATGAGAAGATGATCCCCACATAAAGAGCTGACAATGAGAATTGGAAATAAACATGACACCCATGGGATGAATCTAGGGATGGGTTGTATGGTATTTGGCTGGAGGTGTGGCCATGCTTCTCTTGTCTTTGCCTTTCTGATGGAAACCATCCAGCTCTTTTCTTTTGGAATTGGTCAGGTTGCAAATCCCACTCTTACTGGTGATGGACAAGTGAAGATGCTGCTTCACGTGCTTGTCAGTGGTAAAATGAACAGAAGCAGGAAAGAAGCCAGTATGGATAAGCAGCCAGGTCTTAGTAGTATCCTATAAATGTAATGCCATTCAATTTTCTATCCCCTTCATGCACATCTTGTTGCTGCCATCTTTGCCACAAAGTCTGTGGCTGTTACAATTTGGTGCGTCCTTTTCTGATATATCATCTACATCAGTGCAGTTCCTCTCTCTGGTGAGATGCCGAGGCCTGACCTGCCAAGCCTCAGAGCGTGCAGAAGTCTGGGACTAGCTTTTCCATAGCCATTAGGAGGCCAACCTGCAGCATATTGCTGGACTTGGGCTTGCCTTCTTGGGCACAAGAAGAAACACAGTCAAACCCAATGTTTGGACAAATAACTTCATGGTTTCCCATTTGTCGTGGTTTAACCCCAGCTGGCAACTAAGCACCACACAGCTGCTCGCTCGCTGTCCCCCCTGTGGGAAGGGGGAGAGATAATCGGAAGAGTAAAAGTGAGAAAACTTGTGGGTTGAGATAAAGACAGTTTCATAGGTAAAGCAAAAGCCATGTGCGCAAGCAAAGCAAAACAAGGAATTCATTCACTACTTCCCATCGGCAGGCAGGTGTTCAGCTGTCTCCAGGAAAGCAGGGCTCCATCATGCCTAACAGTTACTTGGGAAGACAAATGTCATCACTCTGAGCGTCCCCCCCTTCCTTCTTCTTCCCTCAGCTTTATATGCTGAGCATGATGTCATATGGTATGGAATATCCCTTTGGTCAGTTGGGGTCAGCTGTCCCAGCTGTGTCCCCTCCCAGCTTCCTGTGCACCCCCAGCCTGCTCGCTGGTGGGGTGGGGTGAGAAGCAGAAGAGGCCTTGACTCTGTGTAAGCGCTGCTCAGCAGTAACAAAAACATCCCTGTGTTATCAACACTGTTTTCAGCACAAATCCAAAACACAGCCCCATACTAGCTACTATGAAGAAAATTAACTCTATCCCAGCCAAAACCAGCACACCATATGTTCAATAATTCACTTTAGGGTTATGTGCTTTCTGTTTTAAAATTATCCTGCTATTGCTTTCTCTAAGTAGCAAATCAGCTGCAGAGCTTTCATGTAATCTGGTCATTGTATAAGCAAAAGCCAAACAAGGTCTCTGTTTTATCTGAAACAATTTTCCTGCATCATACAAACTTTCCTTGTGCTATGAGAATCTCTTCTGATATTAGCTCTGTTTTTAATTTCTCTCCCTGCCTTGTTGGTATGGAGCCCTGTAATTGCATCTTCAGATCTATAGAGACTTTCAAGATGTAGATTTCAAGGAGCTACAGGATTTAGGTCACGTGTATATTGCCCATATACCCTTAATTATCCAAGAGGAGCATAAGAGGTGATGGATCAATAATTCAGAATAACTTTGGAAGCAAACTTTAAAATTTTTTTTTTCTTCTTTCCTATTCTAAAATTATAAGACATAGAAGAGAAGCAAAAGAAAGAGAAAAAGAAGCAATTTTCAGGTAAAGTATTCCATTCTGAAAATCAAACATAATACGGTGGCAGTGGATTTGTGGGGTTATGGCCGCCATCTCTGTCTCCCTCCATTTTGCTTTCCAACCATTATCCAGCTGCCTTTCTCTAAAAGAGCCATTCTTTATTGGAAATGGAGATTTTGTTAGTCTCAAATAAATATATAATTATCCTACTTTCTCCTGCCTAGATCAAAGGAGGAGAGAAATTGTAAGGATGGGAGGTAGAGACCATGTTATGCTGTTTCATATAAAATACCTTAAAGAGAGAAAGTGTTATGGTTACAATAACAAGAGATCTGTGAACCAAATGCAAGACCCTTCACTTTTAGGGCACTCAAATTGACTTCAGTCCAGCTCTCATCTGAGGGAACTGAACAGCTCTGGGGTGCTGGTGATGGAGATATGCAGCATTTTACATGCTGGCCTGACCCTTGTTTAAGCACCTGGTGGCTGTGAGGAATTAGTGTACGGTTTATAAGCTCTTTGGAGTCCAATTTAAAACAAGGCCCAAAGCACCTCTGCAGTCACAGAATTATCATCTAATGCTTTTTGACTCGTAAGAAATGGATTGTGTGTCTATGCGTGCACATCGGTGTTGAATGGGCTCTTTGATTTATTGGCTGTTGTACAAGCTCCTTGCTGAGTTTTTCCACAGTATCAGACCCCAGGCTGACATCTGGGTGAGACAGACATTTGTGGATGACCAGCAGCACTGACCTAGGAACATTGCTCGGGGGAAAGTTATTGCCATCCAGTGGGCAGATTGTTGGACTGGGAAGAGGGAGTTTATCTTCCATCCATCATGTGAATTAGGTGGCTCTTGAGACCTTTGGATTGAATCTTCCTATAATTATATGTTCTATCAAGTACCTGATTTAAAAGCTTGCTCATAACCGGTTTATTATCTGCTGATTTGACCGCCTCTTTGGCTGCTGCTGAATCCTCCCACTGGTATTCCCTTTTCCAAAGCACTAGTCTTAGTCTGTCAAAGCTCTGGGATCACTCTAATGGCTGTTGCACTCACATAAAAAAAATGAGGAACTGCCTTTTTTATTTTGGTTACTTTGGGTTTCCCTCCAAGTAACTTAGAGTAGTATTCTCATCTCAAGTTTCCCTACAGGTGAGAAGATCCTACTACTAAGATTTCTGTTAAGCAATATGTAAATATGTAAAAACAGTTTTACTAACTAGTGCCTCTGGGTGGATGCTGCAGGGTTGCACTTTCAGTGTGCTGTAGCTGCCCAGCAAAGGAGATGCTCGTTGGGTGTTTTAGTTGGCAAGATAAGACTAGTAACCTGTTCTGGCCTTCTTAAATTGACTTGATGGATTCTGGAGGACTGGATGAGTGAAAGTGTGTGCCAGTGTACCAAACCAATAAATTCTATGTGGTTTATTTTCTCTCCCTCCCCCATATCCAGGCTTTCAGCTTCTTCTAGGAACATTTGCTCTTGCATTAATTGAATCAAGGTCATCGTAGGAAAAAGTAACCACGTGTCTGACTTCTCCTGGTGTTGTGGTGTGACTCATTGACTTAATTTGACTACAGTGTGTTGCTCAAGAGAGTTCTCTATGCAAAAAAGATTCCTCCCTCCCCTGTGCTGCTTGGGGGAAGACAGATGCTTCATACTGCTGTAGATATGAACAGAAGACACTTAGTAAGGCTGAGCTTGCCATTCACCCAGTTACGCCTAGTCTGTATGGGTGCTTGCTGATCCTATCTCAGGTGACTCAAGCAATAGAATTTCCACCATATTCTCTAAGAAGATTTCCCTTTCAATAGGTCTTTCTGTAGCAAAGGTATCCTTATTTTGAAACTTAGGTTTTCTTTTTTAATTTATTTTTCTCTCTGCTTGTAGAAAAACTAGTTATAAATGACACAGCATAACCCAAATTATGTAGTCTTGTTACGACTTTTGTGGAAGAGTTGGACACAACCTGTTTTGGCTTTTAAGGGGACTTGTTTGTTTAGAATGGAAGTGTGGAGGTTTGGTCATGATTGCAGGGCTTGAACCATGTAAAGCTTTACTTATCTGTGTAACAAAACCAAGTTAAAAAAGGAGCATTCCTGTATTAAAAAAATCAGTATGTTTGGCATGTAACTTTTTCATATATACATATAAAAAACTTTAAAAAAATCCTCCATAACATTAAGAAAAATAACCCACAGACTCTTAAGTTGTCAAATGAGGAACAATCTACATATATTTTAAGCCTCCATGAAGGATTTTTTTTTTGTGCGTGTCAGACAAAGATGTTTTAAACTGAGAAATTTTAGAAGACTTTTTGAATGGGTTTAAAGCACGCTCTCTAAGAAATTTTACTTGTAGCTTTCCTTCTGGCTCTTGAGAAATTTGAACAAATTTAACATTATAGTACTATGGTGGTTTGTTTTTCTTTCATAGCTCTACACTGGCTGAATTTAAAATCTGTGTGATCACACAGTTCTGTAGTACTATGGCTCAGAGTGTTTGCATTTCATCTTTTTCCTTTAAAAATATATCCAGTGGCATAATGATGCACTCTGTTTTTGCAGAGATCCTTTTCTAATAATTTCTAACATTTGCTTTGATTTCTTTCCCCCCTGCCCCCCCACCTCTCCTGGGCATTTAAACTGTAAACCTGGAGGCGACTTCCAGCTTTCAGGTCCAGATGTGACCACAGGGTGCTTGCTAACTGTGTGCTGGGCTGAGGCCAGGCTGAGCAGCCGTCTCTCTGTGTGATTTGGTTTCCACCAAGCAGAATCTCATAGGCATATAGAGGGCTGGAAGTGCTGTGCATTTCAGTAAGGGACTAGAGCTGTGTTGTGTGCATAATGCATGGCACTTCCCCTGTGGCTACAGCTACGGTCCCGAGAAGACTGTTGTCCTAGCTGCTCCCTCCTGCCACTTTTTCATTCTCATTGTGATCAATACTAAATCTATATGCAAAGGGGTGTCAGTGTGTGTATATTTATGTAGATACACATAAAAATATATATTAATTCCTTGATTAGTTCTCAAGTGTGGTGCATTTTCATACATGCACTTGTGTAGAGAAAGATGTGTATGTATATATAAATACACATATATGTGTATATATATACACACACAAGCTGATGCTTTTCTCTTTGTCTTCCTTCTCAAATCAAGTACAGCTCTTCAACAACGTAGGATTATCCACAAGGAGGGAAGTTTAAAGCAACAGAAAATAAAAAGGGTCAGGGGAAGGAAAAGGATAGAGGAAAAAAAATGTCAAATGCTTGGAGAGAACATATACATATATATATTTATATCTTTTCTCTTTGAAAAGAAATGGGAGCTAAATTCAAACCAACCCTTTTGTAGTTTGGAATTACATGGGTATAGCCTTTCCAACATGTTTTTGCTTATCACTTGATTTCAGTCCTTGGACCCCCTATTCATAAAAGCGCACTTAATATCTCATCTCTGGGTTGGTGTGTTTCGTTATGTGTAAAAGAGTGTCAGTAGGTATAATTCCTACATTAGGTGAATAGGGAAGACTGGAGCAAGAAAAGTAGCAGACAAAAAGTTGTTGAAAGCGTAAGTTAACAGAATAATGGAAATTAATCTGCTCTGAAGGTAGATATTATCTTCTTTCCATACCCAGCTCCTGGAGGTTAGTGGTATCCTGGGTACACAGGATATGCAATGTTGTCTCCTCTCTTTTAGGATTAGGGAGGGCATCAGCTTCAGGACTTGAACTTGGGTCTTGCTGTCTTGTGGGTACTTTTTTTTTTTTTTTTCCCATCCTCTTTCCTTCTCTTTTTCCCAGGGCTGGGCTGATGAAGGTATTTTGGGATGTTTTAGGCATTTATACAAGTGAGGTAAAAATCTGTTCTATGGTTTTTATTCATATTGAGTTAGCTCAGTGGCTTGTCATGAAAGCAAGAGAATTTTGTGTTGTGTGTTTCCTCATTGACCCCTCTTTATCCCTCCCAGCAAGAGGCAGTGCTGGAGGTCCTCACGGTAGTTCACTGCTTCACTTTCTCCCCACTCCTCTCTTATTTTGGTAGTTACCTTTATGGAGAAGAAAGCAGACAGGTAGCTACAAATTGTCGATGCAGGCAGCAGAAGTCAATAAGAAGGCAGGCAGGGAGTGAGATTGAGGAAGGCAGCTATAGATTTTTTTGCTTATTTCTTGTGAATTTTTCAGAACTCGTGTGATTCACTCTTGTCAGATACTATTTTGAGCCAAGCAGAGATGAACACATTCCCACAGTGAACAAAAAAGGCTGTCTGCATTCTTGCTTTTTTCCTTGAAACTCTTGAGCCTTCATTTTTAGCAGATCCTTTAGTGATAAGGTATGAATGGGAGATGGTGGAGGTGGGAGAGATCACCTCTGCTCTTCCTACAATGAGGTGCTCCACTGAAAGCCTGTAAAACAGGGAAAGGCAAATAGGCATCTTAAAAAGTGCATAAGCTGGGGAAGAAAATGATTTTTTTTTGGTGCAACTGAAAGTGAAGTATTGGTAACAGGGGTGCCTGGACAAAGAAGAATTCATCTGAATATCAGTGACAATTGTCTTAATTTTTATACTGATTGAATCTAAATGCATCTTGCAAGAAAATCAATAAAAGTTCAGTTGTTTGATGCCTTTAAAATCAAGCCTAGAGAAAAGCGCTGGTCAGTAACTTGTATGGACCAATCCTGTCCTAGCCCTCCTGACATGAACTGGATTAACCTTATGGACACTTTCTGTCTTTAATTCCCAACCATCTAGTATTACTGCCTGTTTTAACTTTCTAAAGGGTACCCAACAATTTGTTTTACTGAAAGTGTTTGATTTGGATCTGATTTGTTTCTATTGTCTAGAAGCTTTCTTGATCTGTCTGGTCTGATTTGCTGTGGGGAGGGTGCAATTGTTTATGTTAATTTGCTTTACAGAAAGTGAGGAAGAGATGAAGAGAAATTGAGGTTTCATTTTTGCTTTCTCAATGTTGAAATCTTGGAAAATGAGAAAAGCCAGCCTTTATGTCATAGAAGCAATAAGATAAGCTGGAGGTGGAGAAGGTCTCTTCAGTCATCCTCAGGGCAGGAAGCCCAAAAGCTTTTCTTGGAGTACTGGGCCTTTAGGGACAGGCAGTGCCAAGGAGCAGTAGGGTAACACAGTCATGCGGGAGAATTGGCTCATTGCGTTGCTCCTGCCCAATTGGATTACCTGCTTACTCATCCATTCTCCTGAGCAGATGTCAGAGCAAGGAGGTGACAGAGGAATTCATTAATACTGCAGTAGGTCAGTAAGCTTGCACGGGAGAAGCTGAAAGGAATAAGAGATCCTCTGTGTGAGTATGTACAGACACGTGCCCGTCTCTGCCCTCCCCTGGGCCCAGTGGAATTTGCTTTTAGAAGCAATTACAGCAAGCCTGCTCTCTCCATGGAGAGCACTGGCATTGCTCCCTCCTCTGCTGTGGGATCATGTGGCTGACAGCTTGCATCACCCCAAGAGCTTGACAAGAGTGCAGGGAACCAGAGGCAATGTGTATCCTGTAGGCGCCTCAAAGGTGCTTATTTTAGAGTTGCAAGACAAGCAGTTGCTTGTAGAGAGCACAAGTGTTAATCCTCCCAATGGGGAGGGAGGAAGCTGTATTCCTGTAGGGACTGAAATCTGCTACAGCTAATGCAAAGAGGCACCTGCTACAAGGAGAAACAGTCTTCCTCTGCCGTTCCATCTCTGAGCAGCAAGGATGTGAAAGCTCTGTACAGCTAGGCAAAATTAGAATTTTACAGAGAGCTGGTGTGGAGGTTTGGGATGGAGTGTTCATCTCTCTGTGGCTACCCAAACTTGGTTCATTTTAACTACTCATGAGATGAATTGGGTTATCACCTGGCTGGGAGACCAGATGTGTTGCCTTTTCCTTTTTTTGTGTCTCCCTGTGGCATGGTCTCTGGGAAGAAGACAGCATCATTAGTTCAGTCGTCTGAGTCCTTTATGTGGTACCGCCAGTTTCTTATTTACAGTGGCAATACAATGAGAAATCTGTTTTGACTGTCTTCCAATGGATTTCAGCCCAGAAGTTTACAAGTGAGCCATCTCCTCTTTCTGGGGGAGGAGATATGAATAGAGAGGGTATGTATTACACTCCTCCAGGAATTGGTTTCCCTTAGCCAGACCACCAGAGGATATGGAGCTGCTAGATACTGTGGGCAAAGAAGGGGACTATTTATTGGGAGACCTTTAAGGAAATTCTAAATACTACAAAAAAGATGTTTTGATGAAGTTGCTGAAGGCTTGGAAGGACATAATGAGATGTAATAATAGGAAACTGAGCACAGCAATATACATTTAAATACCAAAAAACCCTTTGCAAGCCATGAGACCTGTTACGTTACTAAGGAGTCGGCTGCTTAATCAATCTGAAACTGGGATGAAATAACTGGCAAAGCCAATGGGAGTAGGCCAGATGGGCTGGTACTGAGAGTATGGGATAAGTGGTCAAATGAGTCTTCTCCAATTATTTGCACGGGCCTAGTGGTTGTGTGAAGTGCTCCACTGAATTACCTAGAGCATTCTTATTTTACAAGTCAGTGTTGACTCCAGTGCCTGGGTAGGATGGGATGCAAAGGGGTGCTGCTCAGTTCAGAGTGTCAGTTGACTCGGTGAATGTGTATGTCATGCCAAGGAGCAAGGGTCAGATAGAGGAACAAACAGTGAACAACTTAGTTGAGGACTTGAAGGCAATATAAACCACATCCATGCAACATTGCCCCTCCAAAGAGCCAGCCAACTGTGTTCAAAACAGATTTAGCTCAGGTAGAAGACTACAGCAATGCCACAATCTATTTCTAGTCCCAGCTTGGTATCTCCACAAGATGTCACACTGTGCCATGCACAAGTCCCATTCTGTTCGGAGATAATTTAGGGACCTTACTGTATTCCAGTGCATACAGTAGCTAGGCCTGGTAATGTCACACCATAAAGAGCCCAGGTAAGGAATAAATGGCTGCATACTGTGAGCATCTGCCCACGTGCACATGCATGGAGCCAGAGCACGTTTTGCAGAGCTGGGCTAGCTGCCCATTCAGTTCTGCACTTGTGAGAGTGCATTCAAGAGAATGCAAGACTGGAGAGAGGGAACTGAAGTTTGGATACTACTTTCATGGTAGCCAACTAGAGAAATTTATGTGAATTTAAACTATATGTTGAGGAATGAGGCATCTAGACCCCCTTCTGAGGCATCAGTAGCTCAACCAGGCAAAACACGTTCAGGAGCTGTCAGAGGGGATAATTTAACCCCTGTTCTTCCCCCCACCCCAGTAACACTCATTTACCCTGTGCATCGAATTCAGATAGCAGGGTAAGTCACACTCCATCAACTCTTTTAAATAACTTCTAATACATATTTTAAGTGAGAGTGTTGGATTTTATTGCTGAATTACCATTTTCCAGTAGTCACTAATGTTATGTCCTCAGTTTTGGTTGCCTTGATGCAGCTTGATGGTACATAGATACCTGTACCTAAGCCTGGGACTGCTGTGTAGGTATGCCCATCCTGTAGGTCCATAAAGGCCTTGTGTTTCCCAGGAATGAGGCGTCATGCCAGTGCAATGCCTGAGAAATAAACTCAAGATGGGAGCCTTTCATTACACTGCCTAGGGGACCAGATGGAGCAACTGATGAAACACGTTTAAAGGGCTAAGTGTGTGCAGCTTGGTTAAGCATTGACTGAGGGTGGGTATGTGAACTCTGCCAGGTACTTCAAGGGCACTCACACCAACCAGTCTGTCATGCCTTTAAGGCAAGGCTTCTTGTCAGGAAGCAGGGACAGCGCCTACTGAGGAATAGGAAAGCAGGAGATGTGCTCTTGCCTATGTGCCCTTTAGGAACAAAACCCATCTGTTTGGAGCACCCCAGCAGATCTCCTGCCATTTGTGAGTGAATGGGACAGAAAGAGCTTAAGAGCTTATCAACATAGCAGGTCTTCCCTGATTTTTTTTTTTTTTTTTTTTGAGATGCTTGTGCCGTAGTGGTTAGGCCATTACTACTGCTTGCCTGCACAGGCAAAAACAGGCACTGCTGCTTTCTGTGAGGTTGAAGTGTTTTGTGCATTTAAAAGCGGGAGTAATATTGTGCCCAGCTTCTATACACAAGCTGCCCAGCAGTTTCCCTGTCTCTTGCAAACTTTTTATGGACAGAGAGGACTTTTTCCAAGGAAAGGGATGTTATATCCAGTGGGATGTAAGAGGATGAATGAGAGACTAGTAAGAGAGCGGGAAATTAAAAAAAAAAAAAAACAAACAACCCCAAACCAAAACAACCACCACTTTGTAGTGACTCTTCCATGCAGCAGTGCTTGTGTTGTAGTACTGATGAAGGTTGGGTTGCCCATATCTTGAAGTACAGGTCTTGGGCTTCAAGTGTCATTCCCTTACACTTGGTGTAACTTCCTTTCTTGGTGTTCAGTGCCCTTCAGACCAGAAGCTTGCAGAGTGGAGTGGCACTGCTGAGGCTGAGCACAGCCCTGATGCATGTGAGTGAAATGCACAGTCCCTCCTGCAGCAGGTGATGGGTGGCACGTGCTCCACGTGGCAGCTGGCTCTGACATACATGCTTTTCTTAGGTGTCTCACAGCCTGCACAACAGGCTATATTGGAGAACAGAGCACCTTGTCTAATATAAATATGAGTGACTCCTTTCATGCCAACAAGCTGTGCCCAGGACCTGCCTGTCTCCCTGCAGGACTCTCCTGGCTCCCTGTGCAGGTTGGGGTGCGTGCTGCTGCAGGGTGCACCCAAAATGAGAGGTGTCCCCTGTGAAAGGGCCAGTTGTGGGAATCTGAGGTTAAGGACCAGGAGGGAAGAAAGCCCAGAAAAATTAACATATTATGAAGCTCTGAGGAAAGGATTGGGAATGAGGTTGCTATTGTACAGATTAAATGAGGGGGAAAAAATTCCCTCTGCTGCTGCTGTATTTGAACTCCTTTATGCTTCAGAGTTCTTTCTTGTGTTGAAGTAAGGTGGGTGTGACAATGTTATTTTCTTATGTTGTATGTTGGTTAACAACTTATCACTGTATCATAGCTATTAGATTAACCTCCCCTCACCAGCGGAGACCTGAGAATTGCACCACAGACCCCTGAGATGTTAAAGGAAATAAGAAGTTACTTCTAGAGCTGAACTAGGGGAGTACAGTCTTGGGGCTCCACCAGTTAAGCAGACGTTACAAGGATAGACCATTGAACCAAATGATAAAATGTTAAAGTCTGACCCTTAGAGAACTTGTGTGCCTGGGAGCTGAGCACCAAAAGCAATTTAATCTTTTATGGCTACATCAAGGAAGGAAATCAGAGACTGGCCCTGGCACAAGGGAAAAATCAGCTTCAGGGAAGAAATCAATTTATTATTGTATAAACGAAAAGATTGCAGTATTCATTGCAACTATGCCCTAATGGACACAACACAATTGTTCTTAAGCATCTTTCATCTTGAAGGATCCCGAAGTGCTTTCAGAATTGTGTGGACAGGAGGATTTATTTAGCTTGCGACTGATGTTTTGTCATTTAACAGCACGGTAATTCAACTTATGCAGTTAAGGACAGGAATGAAGAAAAATTTCCCATCTGATTGAAACTTCAAAGGAAATAATTACTGAGGTTGGAAGGCAGCCAGGATATCTGAACTAACTTTGTTGCTCATGAGATCTTTAAAAAACATGTTGGGAAAGCCCTCACTTTTCATCTGTTCCAGGGCTGTCCTCTCCAGTGAACCTGCAGCGTGTAGTAATTGCAATCAATATAGCTTAAGGTTAGAGAACTGACCGATACCAAGTTACCCCGTTTGCTTACTGCAGCAGGGTACTTTCACGCAAAGGTATTGCTTTATTACTGATTCAGAGGGAAATGCTTCTAGAAATTTTCAGTTCTTTCTGCAGAAACCTGAGCTCTGGAGGTTACCCATCCAAGAACAATGTTAACATTTGTAGCTGTAGCCAGTATTTCCAGCACCGTTTTGAAGGCAATTGGGTGAAGCAAGGTATTTTCCTGTTCTGTTCTAAGTGTTATCCTATGTTTCACTTAAGACTGTGTAACTCGAATGGGGGAAATAATCTGTGTCTAAATTCAGTCAACAAGGAAACCTAGAATACTGAAAAGAGATGGCATTTGTTGCACACAAATCTGGCAAGTGTGGTAGTTGGTAGAAAGACCTGATGAGGACGGTCTCCAGAGGGAGAGGTTCCCACTGCTTGTTTATAAAGATAGATTTGTTAATGATTTGGAACCACTGAAGTGGTGTTGAGATTTATAGCTGAAGCTTGCGGGGAGAGCGATTGGTCTGTGGTCCCATGGAGAATCAGTATTTGAAGCCACTGTGTCCTCTCTGGTTCATCAGACTTCTACTCTAGAATGCTGACAGTGGCTCCCAAATTAGTATCTTGCAGTCTGGTGCATATGGTACATTTGTAGTTTAATGTTGAAAAAGAAAAAAGCAAGATGGGACAAAAATCCTTCATCAGCAACTTTTTCAGATTTCACTAGGAGGAACTGCATTGCTCTGAACTTTGATGGTGACTGCAGCTGTATTTTGAGATATGCTAAGCATCTCTGCCAATCACATGGTAATACACAGTCAGATCCAGCAGCAGCACTCAACCAGAAGCTTGTCAGATAATCCCCTTTAAAACAGTACCTGCCTGTGATGGGGTCTCCAGTCTGTTCCTTTTCGTTCATCTTCTGATAAAATCTGGCATTACTGAGGCAGTTGTGCTGTGCTCAAGATCCAATTGTTTTTTCTAAAATGTTTAAATACAATAATCTCTAATCTGCATATTATATTAACATATGGAAAGACAGCAAACAAGCTGCTAGGAGGTTTCTGGGATTTCTTCCATCCTCAAGCTGACGGGGCTTGTTTAAATCAGATCTGTAGTGGCAACAGGCATGGGTTTGCATAGACACATTTTACTCTCCCAAGGAATAACAAATAGGTGGCAGTGTCATACATGCAGATTCCAACAGGCACCTTTCAAGGTTGACCTCCAGGGCTCCCTTACTTGTGGCTGATGAAGTTGTCAGAGTTTCTCAGGGGAGGCACAGCCTCACAGTTGCTTTATCTGGGGAGAGATGCTACCAGCCAGCGTGCAGGAAGCTGCCTTGGAGTTTGTTTTGGGTCGTTCTCATGTGGAAGCCTGTGTAATTAGCCCTTTGTCACTGTGCATCTCCTGCTTTCCTCTTGTCTTCCTTTCGGTCTTCCTCTTCTGTCCTGTCATCTTACTTTTATTTGGGATTGTGAAATAACCCAACTGAGCCATGATGTGACCCAAATGATCTTACATAATCAGATTGCTGGCTGGCCAGTGGGACTTAGCTACAAAATTATGAGATCCAGATCATTGTAACCCTCTCTCACAGACCTGTCACTTCATGCAGCATGTAAAGAATACACACTGAGTTTAACTGGACTACATAATTTTATTTATAGGAAGAACTTTCACCCCAAGTTGCAATTGAAGCACTGTGTGACATTTCCGGAAGTCGGTGTCAATGTGTGTATCTATTCCACAGTTGCCTTAAACAGTATTCCACCAATGGCCAGAAACCTCTGTAAAGGCTGGTCCTATGCCACTGCTTACCACAGAGATAGAAATGGGGGTGGAGTCCAATGCCCCTGGTGCCTCCTAATGAAAAACAAGGTTCAGCAATATGCAGTCAACTGCAAAATAAATAATAAGGAAGGATGAAGCAAACCAATTGAGGTAGTTTGTGCTAATGTAAACCATCTATATTCACAGCTACTTTGTATGTTGCCTGTTTGGTGTATAAAATATAATGATAAATAGCTCATGTGACTTTCTGTATCAGAGGTGAAATGCTGGCCCCACTGACTTCAGTGGGAATTTTGCTTTCAAAGCAGTGGCCCTAGCGAAGTTCACTTGCTCATAAGAGGTAAAATCTCAAGCATTCAGTTTATCTGCCTGCTGATGCATGTTGTAGAAATGCTAAAAACCCCAGCATCCTAGAGAGAAATGTGTGTCGGTTCTGCAGAGGCCACTGATGTAGGCGTTCTTCAGTTGCAAAAGCAATTCTGCTGGCTGAGCCTGCAGTCTTGGGCAAGTCACTTGACTCCCACATGTAACGTGGGAGTCATGACAACGAGATGCTATATTTCACAAATACGTTGCAAGGTCTAATGTATTGTAGTATGTAGAGCAGTCTGAGGGGAAATATGGGGAGCAGGAAGGTGCAAATCATGGCTGTATTAACAAACAAATGACTTGCAACTTATGTCATCTACCTATTCAAAGTACTCAACAAACCTTACGATCCATATAGAGGAATCAGTGTAATCAATTGCATGTATTAGTTTCAGATTCATTTCATATAGCTTAATACATGTAATAAAGGAGAAAAAACATATATATTTGACATATCATAGAAAAATCTATTGTAGCTAAACCATTATTATTTGAACTGAGATGTGGTTACAATACCGGAGTTATATTTAGGGTTTTATAAATAGGCAATGGTCTCTTGAAAGTGAATTCTTTTCTTCTAAGGGTATAGAGTTCTTCTAATCTGTTGGTTATGAGAAATGTTATGAGTGTGAGCAAAAATAACCTTGGTTTTTTTGGTGATAACTTAAAGCACTGAGAAGCATCACGGTTTGCATAAGCTTGGAGGATGGATGTCTTCTGTATTCCTGACTATCTGCTCTGTGGCCATCTCAGCTGGCCGTGGTCTAAGATGACTTTTGACCAAAAAAACCCCCAAATCTTGCTTCCAACCCCAAATTGGGAATGAATCTTAAGGAGTTTGCAAAGAAAGTGAGAGAAGTCCTTTGATTATTGCTTTGATTTGTTTCTGAAGGAAATGAATTTCTGAAAGCATTTGTCCAGGGTAGGGGACATTACCAGTCATTTGCTGTTTAGAGAAATAGGTTGGCTAGTCTCTTTGCTGTTGAAACTTTTCCACAGATGAGACAAATCTTCTTTTCCTCCTTGCAAACAGTTATTTGAGCCATAAAGAAACACTGTACTTTATTTCCAGGATGATATTTACTCTGCAGAAGGAATAAATATATGTAAGATAAAAATTGAGAATAGGATGATATATGGTAGACAAACCCAACAAGGTTGTGACAGAAATAACATCTTAGCATTGAGGTCAAGATGTGGTTGGAGGAAGAGTCATAATTTTGAAATCCTTTGCTTGGGTGTGATTAAAATCTTGACAATAATTAAGGTTGTGTTGGGGCTCTTTTTGCCCCATTTTCCTTTGTTTTAGAGGAAACTCAGATCATGCATTTCTAAGTTGCCTGTTCTCACTTCTGATAAAAGTTTCAGTTAAGTGGATACTGAAGGCTCCCAACTTCACTGCTCTGCCTTTATGTCATGGGTTATTGTATGAGAAGGTGGATTCTATATGACTGTTTCAGGTTGGGGCTTTTAAAACACTGTTGTCAAAGATAACACAAGCTCAAGACAACCTGACATATACATGCTCTAGTGGCTAAACACAGTGGTGGCATATATTTTGTAAATATTCATAGGTACATTAATTCTGTTTTTGACTTGTGCCTCATTTTTGCATTAAAAAACATGCAAAAATGTTTTCACTCATTTTATACTTAAAAAAAAAAAGTTGGATGATTACTCAAAAGCAATTTTTCCCTAGAGAGCTATAAATGTATGAAAAATAGAAACTTATCCACACTAGCTATTATTTCATTTCATCAGAGGGCTTAGAGGGATTCTGCATTCATTCCTAAGTAGAATTATGCAGAGGAGAACTTGAAAGAAAATTTTTCACTTTACCAAAATTTTTTGCGCTTTGATAAACTTTTCCAAGGGAAGAGAGAGAAATCCCATTACTATTGCTTTCTACAGTGAGTCCTGACAAGGCAGTAGTATAGCAAATATTTGTGAGGATAGAGTCCTCTGCTTGGAAACTAGAGCTCAGTGAGCTGTTCCATGGTCGCTTCTGCACCTTTTGATCTAAATGCTTATTGGAGATTCTGTCTTCCTCCTGTCCATGTGTTATCTGGCAGACTTACAGGATCCAGTACTATTCTTGCTGAGTGAAGTGACCCCTCCTTATCCTCACCCCACTGGCAGGCTTAAGTATCACACAAAACGCTTTCTAGCCTGCATCCTGAAGAAAAGAAAATGTGAAAAGCAAGTATCTCACACTATGACCTTCTGTCACAGCTGGGACTTAGGGATATGCCCAGCCAGAAATAAGCAAATAACTTCAGCAGAAATGCTGCTTCTGTACTATTATGACCATAGTTTACTGGGAGTCTGGACCTTGTTCAGTTGTTGAGTTGGGTGCAAAAGGGCATAATACATACCCAGGTATCTTACAGCAATGGGAGCAGCAGGGTGAGACGCAGATTGCTAGTTGTGTCTTAGCTGCACCGGTAGTATAGGGTGGGGAAATTTTTGTCTCCAGTATGAATCATTGGTATCCAAATGGATGCCAGTGTTGAGGCAGTAAGAGACTGCTTTCCAGATGGGTCAGGTAGTAGCAGTGATAGTGGGAAAGGGAAAGCAAGCAACCACTCTGGGTGGTTATTTTGGATGGCATTGAGCAAGGGGAATTTTTTTAATTGGTTGAGTAGATGTGACTTGGAGTCCAGAGACCTGGGGGTTTTGTTCACATCTCTCTACCTACCTCGCAGTGCTTCTTTCTGTTTCTGTGTCCCTTCCCCTAGAACAGAGATAAGTTGTATAAGACACTTAGGCCATTCAGTTTTGCAGTCACGTCACTGATTTTCCACCAGTGCAACTGCTAAAAGCATCAGACTTATGCTAGCATCAGAGTGAAGTAATGCTCAGATGGTTCAGGCCATTAAGGTTTTAAGCTTTCTGTAAAAACACTAAGTATGGTGATTATCTGGGGCTTGGATCTGGACACTGAATAAAATGCAAATGTAACATCCGGGCAGTATTGCTGGATGTTTCCTTCAGAGAAGGGGGAGCAGAGGGGGATGCAGGGATAGTGCTTGTGATTTGATTTTTAGCCTTGAATGTCATACCTCCCTGAACCCAATTAGCAGAAACTCTGTTCATTGCTACTTTTGCTCATTTTCAGTTTATGTTATTGCAGGCTCATGTAGCTTGGTGTACCAAACTGATCGTGTGAATCTTCCGAATGCTGTAAATGTCATGGCTTTATCGCTATCTAGGACACAAGTTTGGTCCTCTGTTGATGATGATGCATTAGAAAATTAATTATGTATCTATATCCTTTACTTCTAGAAATAGCTGTGTGCAGTGTGCTGAGACGTGCGTTACCGTGTGAAGAGAGTCACTGTGTATTTGTTTAGCACAGGAACAAGGCATGAAGATGGAATAGTGCTTCCCTGTGTGCCCAGTGATGTAGTGGTTCAGTCTGTGGCCATAAATTGTGTTTTAAATTAATTTATCTTAAAATGCCTTCTCTGAATAATAATTTCAAGGATACTTAGTCATAAGATTAAAAGGGGCACCCTTCAGATGCAGGAGGATGTTATCTCATTTGTGCACAGGCTTTAGGATGTGGTGTGGCTCAGGAGATAAAGCTGCAGGCTATTCCCCTGAGGCCCGTGCTGTTTGGGCTCCCTTATTTCAGAGTGCTGGGGGTTAAGAGCCTGATGGTGAGGTGCCTGGGGCTGGAGGATGTCAGTGCTCTACTAGCAGCAATGCTGAAAAGAAATCAGCTCCTGCAGGCAGCGGGAGGAGGCCAAGAGGAGGGGGCAGCAATGGATCAGAAGTCTGCAGAAGCGAGTGCCAGGGAGAGCTGTTGCTGTCTGAGAGGCCTGGCACTCTTTCCCAGCGCTGCTCCAGAAAGGGCTCACATCTTGTTCATTATATAGTGTCAAATTCCCTCTGTTACACTGTTGGTGGTTTTGGTAAATCACACAAAAAGCAGGGTGTGTGTCAATTAATGAACTAAAGCTTTTCATGTTGAGGGAGGATAAATGCATATGTAGGGTGTACTGCTATTTGTTTTGGTACCATTTCCACCTGCAGGAGGCTCAGGGTGGAAGAAGAGAGCTTCCTTTGAAACACCTATTACTTTGTAATCTGATTAATGGTGTATTTAATGGCTCCCGGGAAGAGAAGTCCTCTAGTGGAGGCTGTCAGAAAAGCTAGGTTATGTACATCAAGTCTTAAGTCTTTTACAGAGCTAAAAAAAAAAAAAAAAAAGTGGTGCTTCCTCTGATGTGTGGGTGGCAGAGGTACGTACTTTTGGAGAAGATCCTGAATTCTCCTCCCTGCTGTTTCTGTGAAGTCTTAACTGACTGTGTTATGTGGCGTTGAAACAGCTGGTGAGTCTGAATTGATGGTGCAGTCACTGATACTTTTTTAAAAATTGTATTTAATCTCTACTTCCTTAGCAGAAGCTACAATACTTGCTGCCTCTTGAAACTCCTTTTGCATTTACTCCATTGCGTTGCATTATTTTGTCTTCTACACTGCAGCAGGAATAACCAGTGGACAGATGTTGCTGGCTGTGGGTGCTTTGCAGTTTGTGGAGACCTGTGTCAGCGTTGAGAAGTGAAAAGGGTTTCTAGTGCTTTGCAGTCAGTAGGTCTGTGCTTGATCCTATAAAGGGGCTTTACTGGTCCAGTTGTCTAGAAAGGACAGGGAATGTTTTCCACCTTGGTGCAAATAGGCTTCTGGCTGTTAATTTTTCCATCTTTCCCTGGAGCAGTGCAGATTAGATTCAGTCAGAGATAGCCTGTAGGCTGCACCGGGCCTATTGGCGCTTCCATTGTCATTGCATTATCCCAGATGCCTGATTTCATGTCCCATTCACAATGTCAGGATTAAAGCAATTACCAGATTTGGGGAGAGAAAATTAAATTACTTCTGGTCAGATTGTCAGGCTTTGTATTTTTTTTTTTATCACCTTCCACTGTGGAAACAGGCATGGTTTGTTTCAGAAGATTATAGGAGCCTTCTCTTTAACATATTCTCTGCCTGAGAGAGGTGGGGTGGTGGTGATGTCTTCAGTCTCTGCTGTTCTTGCATATTACAGTAACAGGCTGCAGTTTTTTGGAAGCGGTTTGCTGTAAGGTGTTGGAAGTGTTCTGTGGCCTGGGATGTTTGGGCATGAGTAGAATAGGTGTCCTGGGAAGCTTGAGCTACACGCTTGTTGAAATGTACGGTTGGATGCATTGCAGAACCTGGACTCAGTGACCCAGGTGAAAGCTTCCAAACTTATTCTAGTATTCCTAAAAAAAAAAAAGGATTGTTCATGTCTGTCTTAAGATTAACGTGTTTTAGAGTTACTAGTTCCAAGATGTCTTGTCATTTTTCAGTGTCTTGAACCAAGGAAAATGTTAGTTAACAATTCTTCTTGCTGGAATGTACAGTGGGAATTAAAGTTTTGCTCTTGCTGTGTTCACAATGCAATGGTATCTGAGCTAGTTTGAGATGGTTCAAAGCCTAGCTTTACCTTCTACTTTCCATCCCTCTGACTTGCCCTGGGGAAGGTGCCTGAAATTATATTTCTCCTTGACTTTTGTCTGAAATGGATGTTGGGGCTGGTGCTGTATGTGTGTGTTCATGTGTGTGTGTATGTTGGCACGTGGACTTGGGGGAGAGGTTGAAGCCCAGTAACAGCTTGGGGTGACAGGGTATGTGGAGTCTGGCTGCACTACCTTTGTAGTCCCCTGTTGTTGACCTCTGATAATGATGCAGCCTCTAGCCCTCTCTGCATGAAGTCATACATAGGCATTTAATAATATTTTTGCTTTCAATAGTTACCTTCCTAAAGTTTTTCTGAGGTTGAATATTTGGATTAACTGTTTCAGTGATGATTTTCTACAATATTCTGTATGCTGTCAATGATGTAAAAGATTTAAAAGCTGATGTCTGTTGCTTTTGAATGACAAGGCACTAGTGGGACAGGTTTTCTATAGAAGTGGAGAACTGCAGATACACTGATCAGGGCAGTACTGGTCACTGCAGGCTTGGGAAACAGTCTTGTAGACACTTGGGCATATGTTGGTGTCGACCAAAGGTACCTGTGGTGCATAATTCTGTGGGGTGTAGTCAGTGGTGAATTTTGGGATGATCCTTTGGAGGCAAGTATATATATGCCTCACAAGACTGCATACTCCATGCCTTAGGGCCTTACTCAGGAGGCTTACAGCTTTGTCGAGCCTTGGAGATGGCAATTCTCCTTGGACCTGGAGAGATAGGACTGATGTAAGCAGTAGGACTCAGCCTGTGGAAACTTGTCACTGCCATGGTATCTGATAGGCATCATTAGTTACAGGAAATCCAGTGTGTGTGTGTGTGTGTGATGCAAGAGCTGGGAAATGTGGAGAGGGCCTGGCAGAGTTTAGTACGAAGCCCACCAACCTCCACCTGAGAGCACGTGCCCGTGTGCACAGCGCTCTTTCTGCTGTGGCTTTATGTAACACATTTGCAGGACTTCATTTTCCACTAGATTGAAAGCAAAGCCACTGTTGATTTTCTCTAAAAAGATCTATTTGAAAGTGCAATTGCCTGGAATTACATGGTGGCATTGAGAGGCCAGACCTTGCTGTAAATAACTTTCTTCTCAGCCAAACATACTGAGCTCTGCTGTCTACTGCTTTTTTTCTTTAGATGATTTCAATTGAAAGGAGGGGTTTTTGGTATTTTTCTTTTATGCTTTGTTTATTCTTGTCAGGAGCTGATTCTCATTTTCCTAGCTTTCCTGCTCTTGCCAAATGATGTGATTATGGTGGACAGGGCAGCTCCCCATTCACAGTAAAATTTCTATGTGTTTTTATAGCACAAGGCTATATTAGGACTGATATACCTTTGCCAGTGAATGTAGCTTTGATGCTGCCCTGTGTGTGCTGGTGCTTTGTCTGTCATTACTGTGCCAGTGGGCAGTGGCAACACATAGGGTTTGGTGGTGATTACTTCATGCCAGTGAGTGATGGCATCGTAGCAATGTGTGCTTGTGATATTAAATGAGTGCATAATACCATTCACACCACTGTCCAGCATCAGCTTTTAAATTTAATCTTCCTGAGCTGTGAGATGGCCTTCCTGTCTGTGGAACATTTTCTCCATAGCTCTAATGCATCTTTATATTAAACCTCATGTTCCCTCTTGAGGACCCAGCATCAGTAGGATGTGTCTTCATCTTTGAAGCCGTTAGTCTCCAACAGTGGATCTTTAGTCTGGATCAGAAGGTGGTCCTATGTTCTCCCTGTTGTGGTGGCTGAAGGGGATCAGAGCTGTTTTGGCTGTTGGCACCTGTACAGTAGAGCACAGTGTCAGTTTTGGCTTTTAAAAATAGTATTTTTAATGGGAAAAGTAGATGCTTATAATGGAGAGCTTCATCTCTAACCTGTACTAGAGATCAGTATTGCAAGGAAAGAGGGGAACGAGTGTGTGAAGGAAGGAAAGGGGCACAGGTAGGGCTGAGTATTGCTGTATGGGGCAAGGCGGGGCACACAGGGTAAGGGAAACATCACTCAGTGGCAGCGTGTGGCAGCAGGGAGGCTGTGCCTGTAGGGATGGGACAGAACTAAGTGTGAAAGCAGGCTGAGAGAGGAGAGCGGGGGATTATTTGTGAGGGTGTATCATGATGTTGGTAAACTGAAGTTTTTTAAGTATCTTATCTTTTTGTTTCTCCCTTTAGCCATGGAGCGTACCCTTTCTGGTTCAATGTTCCTTTTCCCTGCAAATGTACACATTCATCACGTCTCCTCAAGTTCACTGTTTGCTTTTTTGTTTTGTTTGTTTTTAAGTTAGCTGGTTCTTAATACTTACTAATTCTTTATTCTTGCAGTTTCCTGATCTTTCCCAGTATTTTTCTTTATTTCCCCTTAAGTTATGGTGCTCAGAATTAGATTGTTTGAGATAAGAGTTGCCATGGATTGATATTGGGAGGGGCTTTTCTGTGCTTTGGTCATTTATGTATGCATCACACATTGGCTTTTTCTTTCTGTTTTATTGCACTACAGGTTCATCTTCACTTTGCTCCCTCCTAGACCTTCTGTTAGCCTTGAGTGTCTGTTACTCAGTGGGAAGCAAGCAGGTAGACTGTGAACCTGATAAACAGCCCCTCTGAAACTTGGTGTTAGTGTTCCTTGCTCACACAGAAGTACTGCTGGTGCTAGGCAAGTGGTGTTGTCATCATCCTGTGCAGACATGGCTGGCTTGCCTGAGTGCGGAGGAAAAGGGTTCAAGCAAGTTCCAGCTCCTGGCCTTTTCTGTACAAAGAAGGGTCAGGGCCCAGAGCCAACTAGACTTGGTTTCATCAGGAAGGTGAGTCATCTAGTTTCCAAGAATAGCAGGGGAAAAGGAGGAGAGACACAGCTGCGGGGGAGGTGGGAGGAGGCAGCAGTGCTTCCAGTATGTTAATGAAGTTCTATCGAAGTGTACAAATTCAGTCCACCTGCGCTGTGCTTGCACTTTCCTTTCCCCATGAATCAGCTTGATCTCCACCTGCTGCTGCTGTACTGGCCTTGGGAGCCCCAAAGGACCAGGGTTCATTCAGAGGAATAAATGATGGGAAGCTGTGATTTCTCAGCCTGGATGGTGCCCCAGCCTCCTGAGCTTTGCTCCCTGTGGAGTCCCCTGCCAGTGGTGCTCAGAAGTCTGGCAGTGACACCATCTGGCATCAGACAAAGCAAGGGTTGGGTTTATAAATTCTTTTTTTTTTTTTCCATAGACAGCCAGTTTAATAAAACTTCCAAATGACCTGCAACAGAAAAAGCTTCCTCCCTGAGGTCTTGCTCAGTAAAAGGTAGAGCCAGTTTTTCCTCTATGCCTGTGCATGTGGTTTGAGGGGCGAGTATACAGATGGTTTTGCAGCTTGCTGTTAAAGCAGGCTGAGGACCATCCTAGTCTGTACTGCAGCTAGATGTCCCTCACAAACAGCCAGGAACATCTGTGTTTAAGAATACCTGCTCCATTTTTATTCCTGTTACAACCCTTGTGTCTCTGTACGGCTTTTGTTGGAAATGGCATTGTTACCTGCAACCTCCTGGACTTACTCGTTAGGAAGTTCTTTTGTGCATTGCTATGGCAATTTTGCAGCTCTTGTGCACCTGAAAGGCCAAATGTGCTGGAGTAATCAGACTTCCCAATTCTCCCTCAGTGCTTGAGAAGACCGATGCTAAGTTTCATGATGAGGCATTTTTGACACAGGCCTACAGAGCAGGTCTGGTTATGTGGAGGGCCTGTGGCACTAGGCTGCAAGGGAGGAATATGTTTTCCAGTAGCATGTCACTCAATAGCATGGTCCTTGCTTACAGGTCAGTGTTCTGGCCTTGCTTCTCCTTGCTGACCTCATGTGCTGGTGGGTGATGTGGTGGCTGGCAGGTCTGTTGAGCTAACACAGCTGCTTCTGGCTTGTGAATAAAATGGGAAAAGGAATAGGAATACTTGATTTGTGTAGCTCTTCTAAAATACTTTTCTTTGGTTATTTAAAAAAAAAAATCTCTCCCAGACTGCACATTCTTGTACATGGATGTAGTCAAGTGAAGTATGGCCTAGTTCAGACAGCTTTGCTGTGGTGGATCCAGGTTTGTTCCTGGCTCCATTGCTGTAAATGATCTCAGGCAAGCTAACCAAAATTTTGAATGCCTGCTTTGATAATTTGGACTAATATCTGTTCCCTCTCTATTAGCCCCATCTGATACAGTATAGTCCTATTCTCTTTCTGTTCCCTCCTGTATACTTTTGGTAGGTGCCTTAATCATGCGTCAATGACAAGCAACCAAAAGTGAATGTTGAAATGAAGCTCTTAGTGAGCACTCTGGAAAGTATCAGCCATCAGGTGTTCAAACTGTACTTTCCTCGCCTGTAAAAGTGGTGAGTTTTGCCATTCTTGCAGCTCACCTGCCTCCAGCTGAGCCAAGGGCAAAGAAATAGACCACACATGGATTCAGACACACAGCATGGATTCTGGAAAATAAAGTTGATTATATATATATTTTTTTAAAATCTCTAATTCTTTATAATCTGCCATGTTACTAATAACATGGACTGATTTTTGGGTTTAATATCTGATTTCTATCTTGACTGCATTCCCTTAACCTTTCCTCAGAGATTTTATTTTCTAAACCTTTGATGGATTTTGCTGCCCTCCTGCTGATGTTTTTCATTTATTGGAGGAGAATAAAATAATAATTATAATAATAAACCCCACTGTTTTGCTGGAGGCAATACGCTCGTTGAGGTTTTCATGTGAACCCAGCCCTCTTAATCCTAGCAAACAGGATTCTCCTCCTAATCTCTAATCCCTGAGTACTTTAGCTATTAATCTTGAGAAGCGCTTTCCCCTCCCCATCTGAGATTAACCTGAGAGTGGTTACCCATGGTTACTGGCCCCTTTTTTTCTCTTGCTTTCCCGTGAGGTTTGGAGATTCAGGGAGACGAGTGCCGAATTCTGGGTCTTTCATCCTGGTGCATTCGATTTCTGGGCCTTTGGACACCTTCTTTCATCTGGCTGGTTTGATGGATGCTTGTTCAGCACGTAAAGTATAGACAACACATCATCGCTTGGCAGCTTCCACCTGATCACAGACAAGAGCATCTGAATCTCTGTTTTTCTTTCAGTGGAATAGGGAGACAGACCTTATTTTGGCTTCACAACAGAGAAATTAAAAAAAAAGTTGTGTGAAATGAAGGAACCCTTAAGGTTCCCTCCCTTCAGTCCTTCTCCTTTAGACAAGTTTTCTTCCCCTACATTTGCTTTTTGGGAATTGTAGTGTGAAATTCCTTCTGCTAAAAATTTTTTTCCTTCTGAATGCATCAGGTTGTTCTTTTATTTTCTGCATATTTTTATTTACAAAGTTTGAATGCTCTTTGCTGGCTTGCTCTTGGGGCTCTGCTCGTGGAGCTGGCCTGTCAGCTTGGGACTCCTATTTCTATTCTCCTGCATCGGCTGGGTCACACATACTAGTCCCAGATTGGTATTTCTGGAGGTGTTGGATGGGCTGCCCACTGCTAACTAATCTACAGGTGTTTGTGTGCCAAGCTGCATGCTATGGGTTGTTATCACAGAGCTGTATTCCTGTTATCATGGATCCGGAAGGATTTGGTCTAGCAGATCTTCTACCTTATCAAATTCATACCCTCTGCGCATGCCTGACTGTTCCTTACAGTGTACTTTGGGGTGAGCCATTTCTGAGTACATTCTTACTCTCCTAAATGTGAGCTCAAAGCTGTCCTTGACACCAAACTTGCTTGCTCTGCAAGAAAGCAGTTTTGTGAGCAAACCTCCAGTGTGTCTTCCTGAGAGCCTCCTAGGTGTCAGCATGGTTGCAGACCGCTTTCATGAAGGCCATCAGCAATTGTCAAGGCAGCAGTCTTGGGCTGGAGTGAGGGTGTGCCATGATTATGACTGCTGGTGGGGCTGCTGAAGAGCATGAAATGTCCTAAGGGAGAGGGATGCAAGCCATTAACTGAGGACACTCTTCTGTAGTTCTGTAGCCTTTACCATTGGTAAATGTTGCCTGACTTTTTTCCAGCTCGCATTTTTTTTGTGCTGAGATTTATCTAATAATTTCTGGTTTTACTGTCTTTAACCATTAATTCACAATGTAATAGAAGTCTTTGGTTCCTAAGTCCTAGTTTGCCCTTCTGATTAATATAGCTGCTAAACATAGAAGTTAGTACAACTGCTTCTGAAAGGTTTGTGGGGAATTTCTGTTGCCATATGCTGCCAGAAGAGAAAAGGGAAGTCCCTGCTTTGTGCTAGCCATACAGTAAAGCGAAGGGCAGTATGAATGCAGGAGAAAGGGGCAACCTGGGAGGAAGAGCCCTAGCTTTGGCATCACAGGTAGCTGTGAAGTTGTGGGGAAAATGCAAGAGATTAGAAAGGATCGGGGTATTTCTTCATTACAGGGATAGGACAAGGTTTTAAACTCATTACTGTTCTGGTTTTGGTGATTTGACTTAGAAACACTGAGTGAAGTAAGTGTACATTTCCCCTGAGTTCTTGTGCCCCTTCTTATCTCCTTGTCCCAGGTAAACATATCAAACTCACTGCATATTTTAACACAAGAATTCAAGATTCTAATAATTTTTTCCTTTATGGCACACATAGTTCCAAAGTGTTTTACAAGGCATTTATGCGGGAGTCATCTTTTCATACCTGAAAGACCATGTCACCACCAAGTGGAAGGAACACACTGTGCACTACAGCGGTGCGGAGGGAGAAGAAGCTTTTTTTCATTGTAAATGCTTGAGGACCTTCGTGCTTTAACAGAAATGCAGAGCCCATCTCCTGTAACGTCATGGTGCTCTCTAGCACTGCATGGAGGTGATTTGTGGCACCTTCTCAGAAGGAGTGCGCTCTCCTGAGTCACCTGAGTCTTGTCCTGCTGATACATACACTATCTTTAGAGCTCTCTTGTTTGACTCACTGTTTTGTCCCCTGAAAAATTTTACTCTATTAAAAGATAATGATGAAATAGGGTCTCTCCTCATTTTAAGGATGCTTGTTATTTGTTTTTGGTGAACGATGATTGGGAACAATGATGGAAGTGATTTTACTTTGAGCAGGCAGGTTTTGTCTTATGGTCATTTTCCTGAGGATGGACAGGCTTTCATGTTGTGTTTCCCCCAATTCTATTGCTGCTTCTTTTCTCCTCTTTGGTGGTCTGGAACAGGAAACTTCTCCGTCCAGCTTGTTGCTCACTGCCAGAGTGTGTGCAGGTATTTCTTGGTGTGATAAGAATACAGAACCCTAGCAATCTTATTTAACTGTCAGGGGGGGTAGGTGAAGGTTGGAAAGGGATATGGGAAGCCCCCTATGAGCTGCTTTGTACTCTGCTATGTGGGAAGTCAGGTGCCAACCAAAGGCCTAGAAGATGATGGGGTTTCTTTTACCTTCTCTCTAACAGAACCTGTGCAGCCCAGTGCTCTCCAGTACAGCAGGGCACTGGGACAGAGCACAGAGGTATCATCTGTGCTGGGGCAGGTGCGTGATGTAAGAGCTGTAAATTGAGCTTGTTAGCAGGCAGAAGAGGAACAATGTATGCTGCCCAAAGATGTAAAACTGGTTTGAGTCAAAGCTGAGTAGTTTCCTATTCCCTTTGTCCTATTTTTCAGTTGGCTGTACTTTCTAGTTCTAAATGCTATTCCTGAAGAAAATGCATTGCTGACTGTGGTGGGACTGTTTTCTGCTGTTTCATTCCACTGCCATGCAGTGTCTCTGTCCAGCTGTGTCTCTTGAAAGATCCCTTGGTCATGAAGAAGCATTAGCGGTAATAGAACAGGGATACAACTTAACAAAAATGCTGTTTCTTGTCATCAGTCTTGCATCAGACACACCCAAATTACTTCATCTGTCTCTCCTTGTCTTTTGCATTGGCTAACAGAATTTGTTTACCTTCAGAAAAAAAAATAGTAAAAATAAAAGCATATTTATTCCATTTTAACTTTTCAGTTTTACAAGGAGTGCGTGGCAAGATAAGAAGAATGAAATCAGCCTTTCTGTGTGTCCATTCCCTCTAAGTCAGTGGCCTTCCTCGTGAAACAGGTGTAATTGAGCTACGTCTTTTGAGGACTGCAGCCAAACTGGGGTCCAGGGGGAGTCAGAGAAAGGTTTTGTAATTTACTTCACTGAGGGTTAAGTAGTTTCAGTATTTGGGCCAGTGTATTTGTCTGGTGCTTGGCTATATTTAGGGGCATACAAAGTTAGGCTGGAAATCTCAAGGGAACTTGCTTTTCCCCATCATGCTGTCGTTCTAAATAATTTCAAGGTCTTTTCAGCAATATGTGTGAGAATACATTTGAAGATGTTAGGTATGGCATATCCTATATATATAATTTTGGTGTCTGTGTATATATATATATAGCAGCACAGCTGAGCCCTGCCTGCATCATGTGTGGACGTGCCAGGGAGGGAAGGGTTAGGCCTGGGAGAGGAGCAGGCGCACTTCCATGGCAGAAAAGCTATAAAGATGCTTGGCTGCCCCTGCCTCTAGCCGGGAGCTGAGGTAGGTCTCAATGACAGGGACTCGCGCGGCTTCCCCAGTGCCACCTTCACCCAGAGGCCAGGCATTACAAATTGTTGCTCTTCCAAATTGTGGTGTCCAGGTAACAACCATCCATGAAGACCAATTATGAAAGCTTTATTTGTCTTTGTTTTCTCTCTTGCCTCGGTTGTCTTTGGCAGGCAGGCTCAGGTAGCTTACCTTTATGACAGTGTGGGACCAAACAGATTGTAGCAGAAGCTGTGCGTGACACTCCAGTGAGCTGTCAGTGTTTAGCAGTGATTAGCTTTTTAAAAGACCCCTTTCTTTATCTACTGGGGATTTTAATTCTTCCCTCTCATTGCTTTGCTTCTTATTGATTTAAAGGGGAAAAAAAAAAAGGAACGAAGGCCCTGTTTGGTAATAGAATATTGATGAGAAGGCTGGGGAAAGAGAGAGGTGGTGGAAGTCTTTGTTCCTGTTTGACAAAAGATGGAGAATACGGGGGAAGAAATGTGAATGTGTATGGGGAGGAGGGAGCGGGGAGAGAAGAAAGAGTTATTTAAAATCATAGCTAGGAAATCACTCTTCCAGTCTATGTGGCCGCAACGAGATCAATTTTCAATTTCAGTTTCCCTGCCTTTTGTGTTTTGAGACACTTGCATGCTGCTGGAGATGGGGGATCTGCCAGCAACTGTTTGTTTAAAACAAATTGTCGGTAGGTATTTTTTTTTTTTTTCAGATGAACTGCTTCCTGGATCAATTTAACATGCTCTAAGGAGAAAGAGGGGAGAACCACGAGGCCCTGCTCTCAAGAGTCACGTTTACACCAGCGCGACTCTGGCCACGTCTGTGGTTTTACTTCTCGGCTCAGTAAGGTGTGAGGAGCGAATTGAGCAGGCCCATGTTTCATAGATCCATTTAGTGTCACATAGGTGTTGAGAGTGAAAGAGTAACTGTGCCAGGTGCAGTTGAATGGCTTGATTTTAAGCAACCATGCAGTGTCAGTGCTTCATATCTCTGTAGGATCTTGTATTAACAATAGACCAGCTCTTTTATCTGTAGTTTAGCGTACGGCAATACAGGATCAACTGCTATTGATAATCAAACCTGTGGACCAAAGACTCTGCTGTGTAAATCAGTGTTGTTCATTTCATCGAGCGCATACAGATGAAGATTTGGCTCAGAAAGTTTAAATCATTGCTTGACACACATGCTATTATCTTTGCTGCTTCTTCAAACCAATGATGAATTTGAAAAGCAAAAAAGGTCCCTTTCCCACCCCGATTAATTTCTGTAGAAACTTTTAAATGAAAAAAAAAATAGTTTTTGTTGAAATTTGGAGAATGAAGGATAACCATTTGCCCTCCTGACCAATGAAATCTGGTTTGGTTTTGGTGTTTTTTTTTTTTTTTTTTTTTTAACGGATGCAAATCTGAAACCCCATGGAAAAAAAAAATTGGAAAAATTGCAATTTGCTCAACACAATATGGAGAGGTAGATTTAAAGGAGGCTGAGTTTACAACACAGAGTTAAGTATTCTAACATTTTATTCCTTTCAGCACCTTTAATGAAGGCTGTACTTGAAACTAAATAATTGGGTGGGGATGTTGTCTCGGAACCAAATAACTGAATATTTTTAGGTCAATATTCAGATTTTCATGTTCAGAGTGGGCAAGTAGTTCCTCCTGATAGTCATGGTAATTGCCAGCACAAGTCACTTCTAAGTTATTCAACTGTCTTTTGCACACAGACCTGTAATAATTTTGCAGGGACAATTCTGAAAACTTTGGTCTCTAATTTCAGGCACGAAAGTCAGAGTTGTACCCTGAAAAAATATTGCTATTGGTTTATGTAATCCCACTTTCAAGATAAATTTAAGCAAGAAGCAATAAAAACACCTCATGATTAATGTTTCTATAAATCAGTCCCTTCAGCCTATTCATCCTTCATATCACTCATCTTTGAACTCTTGCTTTTGACATCACATTATCTAATTGGCACATACTTAATCATTGTATTGCATGAGTGCAAAACTTGTGACTGTGTACGGAGGGCTGTCTGTGTCCTGCAGTGCCCCGTATTTGTGGACATAGAGTAGGACTGAGTCTTTAGCCAGTGTGAGAGCTCCCTGGGGCAGAGGGTGCTGGAAGGCAGCACCGCAGCTCTGTGTCCCCTGGTAGTGCCTGGGAAAGCCAGGCTGGCCACTGCTGGGGCTGAATTCAGTGCACATGGGGAGACTAAGTGAGCTGCTGCCACAACAGGGTGCCCCTTGCCAGCAGTCACATGCTCCTCAGCATCTGCTCCAGTGTGTCTGGCAGGCATGAGAGCGGCAGGCTGTCTTTGCAGGGCTTGTCCCTGTCTCTTCATCCTTTTCCTTTTGCCCTTGGGCAGGAACTGCTCAACTCCTTCGCATTTCTGTTTTCTCTGTAGTGGTAAGAAGACTTAGGTTGGTTCCTGTTACCACTCTCCATGGGTCGCAGGGAGATTGATCAGTCTTTTTGTGCCTATTATCAGAAATGGACCAGATGTCCCCAAACCGTTACTTAGAGAGACTAAGCTGTCTGGAGAAAAGACCATCTTTTTGTTCCTCTTTGACTGGTGCCCAGCCTGACACGGTGCAGGCCTAGAAGTGTGATAAATGACATGCTTTCCCCATCCTTTTGTTTTTAATTTCCAGGAGATGTTGGTGAATTTTTGACAAAAATTCATTTAGCATCTGCCATGGGCCAAGTACAGGTTCTGCAAATCCAATTATTTGCATCTCTGTCAACATATGTCAGTCTTGATTTATACCTCCTGCTGATGTTTTGAGTTCAATGGTATGTGTGTTTCTGCCGGTGCAACACTACCCTAACCGTTCCCTTTCTGTTCTAGTCTGAGGTGTCCACAGAGCTCTGCTGATGCTTGTCAGTGCTATGCTAGAGTAAAAGGATAAGGAAATACAGTTTGTCAGTTATAGACAGATAACAAAAGAAGGTGGAGTAGCTTGCACAGAGTTTAGGGAGGTGATAATAGACAGGATAGTAAGACACTTCTAAAGGTGCTAGGGGTAAAATCTTAGCTCCACTGACCTCAATAATAAAAATTTCTGAGTTCACTAGTTTGGGGATTTTACCCAACCAGTATGAAAGGACATAGGAGAAGTACTCGAGACTTGCATTTTGGAGTTCAGTATTTGACAAGTTTGTGATAAGTGTGAAAGGAATTCACTGTTTCAAAGTGATAGAGAGAGGATCTGTAGTTCTGTGAAGGCCTTCTTTCTTTCTATAATATGTGATGAACTTGGCCAAAGATGCCCAAATACCTGCAGCTGTTTTGACTGCTTTGGTGTCTTAACCTTCTGCTATCCCTGAGCTGCTTTTGGCTGTGTGCCTTCTCCCCAGCCAATGTGGGTGTTCTTGTCTGATTAGGAGAAAAGGTGTTTGACATGGTTGAATTACTCCTTGTTTGAGACTGTCCTTTGTCCATGATAATTTGCAAGCTCTGGCTGCCCCCTGTTCATTTCTTTCTCTCCCCTTTTCTTATATTCTCATCTCTCTCTTGTGTTAATTGCCTTAGAATAAAGTGACTCCAGTGCTGCATTTGAGGGCAAAGTTTTGCTAGGAGAACTGCTCAACAAGTTAAAACTGGTGCTGGGTATGAGCTTAGCCAGTATATGGTTTGCTGTTGGGATCTTTTCAGATCTTTGTGCTGAGGAGCAATGCATTTTTGGTCAGCAGCTGTATAGGGAACGTCTAGGAAGAGATGATGATTCAGGAGAATGGTTTGAGTTACTTCATGCCAGAAATTTGCTAGCAATCAGTGATAGATTTGGGAGTTAATAATTATGGACTTGCTCCACTATGTGTGAGAAATCACCGAGGTTTGGATTATACAGGAGCTCACAAGGTGTGAGCTCCAAAACATTCTTCTGCAGTTGACAAAGTGATGAGATGTGAAAGTTTCACTGGGGTGTAGAGCCATTACATTGTGTCGGAGACAGTATGGATGGTATGGGTAAAGGTGCAGCTGAGACTGAGCTCATGTATCCCAGCACTGGTTCTATTATTGGTTTGGAGCTGTGGATGGGTCACTTTGGGCACTGTTTCCAGTAGCAGTCACTGATTGTGTTTGAGCATGTTATGTTTTTGGCCTTCAGCTTAAGACACATTTGAAGCTGTTCCCTGCAGACCACCTCCCACCCCCCCGATATATTGAGCATCAGCAGTTGTCAGTGAAGTCGAGACAGGACACAACAAATTGGCATCAGAAATGGCTTGAGTGAGTAGGGATACACCTGACAGCAGTAGGTATTGTACCTACATGGAGGAGCTGTGTAAGCCATTTGCAAGGGAGGATCATTTAAAGAGTAAATCTATGAGTAGAGGAGAATCACATTGCCAGTGAGTTTTATTGTTATTCCAGTTGATTACTGTTCATAATGAGGATGAATTAAAGGGAAAATAAGCCACTGTACAGAAAATGCATCATGCTGGTATGTGCTGTCCTCTCTGTGTGTATTTCTGCAGTGTCCTGCTTTATATTTGGTTTACGTGTTTTTTGGAACAAGGACTGTCTTTATATGTTGTTTGTGCGATGCCAGGCTTATAGCTGTGTGCCTTGTTAATGCCAAAAATAGGAAAGGTGGCTGAGTGTGCACTGCTGCCACAGACACAGCCAGGTGTGCATCGGCTGTACGGTGTGAGCATCTCTTTAATCAGAGTGCTCAGTTTTTGTCTCCATAATGGGATAAAGGCTCTGGGAGGGGAAAGACCTGAGCTGACAGGGTCCTCTCTTTTACCACATTGTTTCTTTAGGGACATGAGGCACTTACGTGAGAAATTTAGTGCGTAGTTGGTCTGCTGTTCCCATGTCTCATTCTCACTGTCAGCGTGGTGCTGGCTGAGAGCCTGGCTGTTCCTCTCACCTTATTTTTTTTCTCCTTGCTGAGCTTACTCATTCTCTTGGTCCTATTTTAAGGAAATAGTGGCTTGCAGGGAACATCGGTCCCTCACTCAGAGGCTTTCGCTTTGCAACACCAGTGACAGCTCCAAGTTGGCAGGCAGAGGGGAGAGCTTCTCTGCTATGACCTTCAAAATGGCTGACTGCAGCTGGTATGACATATTCCTCCCCTTCCAGTGGCTGCTTGCCTCCCTCCTGTGTTCTCCCTTAACCTACTGAGGTTTGAGAGGCGAGAGCTGAGGCTGCTCCTTGCCGTGGGAGTCTCTGGAGAGCAGCGCTGAGGCGGAACCGCTGAGCCTGAGCTGAGAGGAAAATGAAGTGAGGCAATGGAGTCATAGCCTGCCAAGCAGGCACCACTGCCACCATTCGCTTGCTGGAAAGTAAATAAATGAGAAAAACAAGGGAAGTTGCTTTATGAGAGAGGATGGGAGGGAGAGGGACAGACGGAGAAAATGAAGAGTGGGCAGAGAAGGTGAAATTGAGATAGGGTGGGAGGGCAGAGAAAAGGTGAAGAAAATGGGAATGAAAAGGAGCATCGGCTCCTTTCTGGGAGACAAGAAACAAGGTAATTTTCAAGAGCTCTTGCACTGGCTATCAGGGCAAATCTGTTGTTGTCCCATTTATCCAGTAGCCATTTTCCTCTCTCCCAAAGATGCCTTTTTGATCCTGCATACCTGGGATAAATCCACACTAGCAGCTGCTTAAGATCTCTTACCAACATGGCCTGCTACTGCAGTATGGTAGGTTCTGTAGAAAACTTAATGACGATGAGAAGATCCAGTTACGAGAGTCAAGGACTGATGCTCTGATTTGACTAAGTGGGAAAAGTGTGGCAATTTTGTGTCATCATGGTTCAGCCTTTTCCTGATGGGTATTTTCTAGGAGGGGACAGGGAGTTCCGTCTTAAGTCAGCTCCTGCCTTTACTCCTTGCATTATCACCATTTGCTCTACAGACAAGAAGTACATTTTCTTTAGAACTGGACTGTGGAGCTAAAAGACTGGTCAGCTAAAAGCATTTTCATCTTGAGCATCTAGTAGCAGAAAAAGGGCAGATGAATGCACATGGGTCAGCTATTCTGTGTGGTGGCCCCCAGAAAAGAGCCACAAATTTTCTCTTGACTATCTAATCGTTCTCTACAAGTACCTGAAAGGAGGTTGTAGCGAGGTGAGTGTTGGTCTCTTCTGCCAAGTAACAAGTGATAGGACAAGAGGAAACGGCCTCAGGTTGCGCCAGGGGAGGTTTAGATTGGATATTACGAAAAACTTCTTCACCAAAAGGGTTGTCAAGCATTGGAGCAGGCTGCCCAGGGAAGTGGTTGAGTCACCATCCCTGGAGATATTTAAAAGACATGTAGATGTGGCACTTAGGGACATGGTTTAGTGGTGGACTTGGCGGTGCTAGGTTAACGGTTGGACTCAATGATCTTCAAGCTCTTTTCCAACCTAGATGATTCTATGAATCTATGATTCTATCATGTGCTACACAACTGGCTTTGTATTTCTATGCATGTAGCTGAGCTGGACATATTTAACCTTTATGCTCCTTTTTTGGCTGAACAACTACTTAAGTTCTGATTCTCACTTCCCTGCTGGTGCACTTGTGAGAAGATGGATTATCATATCTTAAACTGTTGACTGATGAATTCTGTTTCTTCATAAAATGGTCAAATATGAATTGGAGAATAAGTTCACACCTACAATGTCATTTCTACAGGTTAAATCCCATAGACATTGTTGTGTTAATTCAAGATGTTGGGCAGAATGCAAGAAATGGTAGGCGTCTCAAGGAAGTGGATGGTCTTTGTAGATAAGTCATTAATGAGGACTTCAGCACTCTTGAGCTTTGTTCCCAGTTTCTCCACAGACTTGCTGTCAGACCTCAGACCAGAAGTAGTCAGTGACTTTGGATATTTAGTTTAGGCTTGATCTTTGGTTCCTGCATGGCTTTAATTCTTCTTTTCCGTACGATGAGAGTGCTGTGAAAATGGAGTCCCAGCTGTCTTATACTGGACAACTCTAAAACAAAGCACCTAAAGTAAGCATTACATGGGAAAATTTGGTTGAAGGCACTCTGTGCTTAGTTTCCTTGTCTGTTCAGTGAAAGGAAGGACTCTTCAGCTGAATTAATTGTTTTTCAGATGTCTCGAGAAGACTAGTTAGATTGGGATAGACGTAGCTGTTTACTGTTACAACTGGACACATAGTTTAGTGTGAGAAGAAATCTGGACATGGCTCATGGAAGGGAGATAAGGCTTTACTCTTGCAAGATGGCAGTGAGACTGCAAAAGATCATCAGAGTGAAAAAGGCATAAATTTGCTGGTATATAAAGGTCAAGCAAGTGGAAAATAATGTGTCTAAAAAAACCAATCCAAGCAGCACAACCCCTTCCCCCAACAGAAAGGGGCCTGTGCAAACTAGTGCCTGATAGGAGGTGGAGAATAGATTTGGTTACCATTTTTTCTGTCAATACAGTGTATTTCAGACTTGAGACCCTTCTTCATGTGCATGTCTGTTTCCTCAGTCACTGGGAATGGCAGCACAAAGTACATGTCAGCAAGTCTGTTTCTTTGCCCTCTGTGAGAATTGCAAGTTTATTTATTATTTTTTTAGTTAGGTGTCTTATCTGCTGACAATCAAGGAATCATGGTGTCTTCTTGGGACTTTTCAGATCTGTATTTCTACCTGCGTGATTCTACATGGAGCACCAGTGCTTGACAGTATAGTGAAAATCAGGTTAACAGTTTTTTAAATCTCTCATTGTTTGTCTTTTGTTTCTTGTTAAATTTGTATGATATACAACTTCCACTTTGGCTTTTTTGTGAAGATGAGCTTTAATCAGGTAATGGTGATTTCAGCTCTATAGTAGCATTGTCTGGATTTCAACTGCTGACTTAGTTGTGTGATCTTCTGTCATCATCACTGGTGTTCTGAATTATGGTCACTTGTCTCTTCCACTTTGATACTGGGACATACTGGAGAATTAAAAATACAATTACCCAATTTCATAAAAGAATACTGACTTAGAGAACAGATCATAAATAATACAGACATAGAATGATAACAGAGTAGCAGCATGACAGCAAGTGAGCAAAAAGTGGATTTCAGAGAAAAAATATTGTTCTTTCTAATAAAAGGAAGTATTTTAAAGTGGGATCAATTACCTGGTATTTTCTTTTCGCTTCTTTTTTTTTNGGCACTGCTGCTGTGGGTTAAGCTGTCAGTGAGCAAGGGGGAGCAGCAGGGTAGAGTCTGTGCTTCTCTGAGTGATTTGCTAAGCCTCTTAATGCATTTATTCCTCTCCTCATGGTCATTAATGGATTCATTATTTGGACAGGGAGATAGGTGCCCAGACGTTACTCTAGCCAGTTATTCCTTTTTCATCTGGAAGAAAGCATTTTATTAATAACCATTCTGTGGTGTAGGGGGAGGCCTGGGAGAAACAAGAGACCTGAGCTGGGGCAGGGGGGTGCAAGGTGAAGAGTGGAGAGTGAGAAAGGCATCTGTGGCCCAGCAGATACACCAACTAGATTTTCTTTGCTAAGAAGAAAAGCAACCTCTGATAGCTGCCCTGTATTCTTTTTGTGAGAATGGACTTTTTTTCATGACTTGCTTGTCAGATGAAATGAACGTGTATGTGTGTGTGGGGAGAGGCTGAAATTAATTACTGTCAGTAAATGAAGCATATGGAAGCTTGTCTTGATGTTACAGTGGTTGTGAATTAGTGCAGAAATAATGGTGGAAAAGCAAACAGTGGAACACTGTATTTGGATCAGAGCTAGCTGTGTTCTGGCTTGTTAATGTCCCCCCACACCCAAACCTACTTTCTCAGGTATATTGAGGGTCTCTTAATTACACTTGTATTATGTCTTTGCTGCCCTTGGGATTCATAAGACAAGGATAGGGCATCACAGTCCAGATCATCATTGCTGTTTCCACTGGCAGTCTCCCAGTTGGGTGAGAGGTGCCCCAACATAAATGGCATGATAGAGAATTTGGGGTAAATGCTCAGCTTCACAGCTGTGCAGAAAGAAAAAATTCCCAGCAATGTTGATAGCATTGTTATTGTAACATATGCTTACTAAAACCATCTCAGCATCTCTTCTGTCTCAAAAGGGAGCAGGAGTTAAATACAGGACAATAAAAGCTTAGCTTTCTCCTGTTGGAGCAAATGTGTGAGCTGCCACTGATTTCAGGGAAGTAGAATGGAGGCTAATGTGATGAAGATTGTTAGAATTCATTCCTGAGAGCTGCTTGGCAGCTGTGGGCCACCTGAAATCCTTGTCTACTTTAATGCAAGTTGTATAGTCTTAGCACAACTGAGGGCTTGATTGTTGCACCTGGAGCAACTGTTTGTCCCAATTAGAAAGATCCTTTACTAATGTAAGCCTGCTGAGGTCTTGAGTTAACATTATGCATTGGCAGGTCTTAGCAAAATTTCCTTAACAGAAGCATTTTGTCCCCATTGAGCAGAATTAATGTCTCTGTTAAACAGCAGTTATTGCCATTAAGTATTGCTGGCTTAAATCAGTTCCTTGTGGAATCCGGTAGGTAAACATGCTTCCTTGGGGAAGCATGTCCCAGTTAAGTGGATTACAGAGCAAATTATATCCAGTCTAATGCAGCAGTGAACCTGAAGCAGCTTCTGCTGATGCGTTTACAGGGTTTCAGTATGATGTCTTCTGAAGTAAAAAGTCATGAGCTACACTGATACAGTGGAGATTGTTTTAGTCAAAGGTGTCAGCAGTTGTAAAACAGTCACACAAGTAAACTTTGGTACAAGGATTGTTAAAACAAATCGTGATGCACCTCTTGGATTTTGTGTAATCTAAGGTCAGACCCTGTTCTGATCATAAATTTTGACGTTACAGAATCGAGGGCTTTGCTGTTACTGAGTCTTGAAAAATGCCTCTGTCAAAACCCAAGGCAAAACCAGTTTCCACATACAATGTCCAATAAGGTATTGGAGGCAGGAAGTCTTCAGATACTTGCTTTCAGCCTGGATGTAAAACTGAGCTCTTTGACTTAAACATCACCATTTCTTTAATAGCAGTTATTTGCTTTTCTGTCCTGGCCAAAACTGCACCTTTAGCACATCCCTGTCTCAGTGCTTCTCTGCCCTCATTCTACAGTCTATGTGGAACCCTTCACTGCTGTGCTCTGAACTCTTACATACTGTAGCTGAGCAGCTGCTGTGTCTCACAGCAGGTGGAAGAGGTTTTATTCAGTGATACTGAAGCTTTATATCAATTTCAAAATGCCTCAGAATCCACCAGAGTAGAAGGAGTTACGGAAATACAAATTATCCTTTTTCCTCAGTGCCTCTGTTATATTGAGCAGAATGTACTATTCACAGCTTCTAGAGTTCAGTAGTGTGTGCCTGGGCTCTAAGGGCTAAAGAGTCAGTGTCACCTCATTGAGTGCACGCAGGATGATCCTGCGTTCAAACTTCACCACCTTCTTTCCTTTACTAACATATTTTTGGGTGGAAGGGAGGGAATGGCAAGGTCCTCAGAACACTCACCGTCTCATGGCTTTACTTTGCTTCTGACCATGGGGGAAAATTATGCCTGAAGCTGTGAAACACATTTTCCCATGGCAGAAGCTTGGGTAAGGGAGATGTGGGTGTGTTGTGGGGGAAGAAGTGGAGGAAAGAGGCTGAGCTTCCTCAAACTTCAAAACTGGCCAAATTTCTTGTCTTGGAATCCCAGGTGGTGGGAATGAGGTTGTAAAGTGTGAGGGGGGAGGAGGCTGCTGTGCAGGTTTACAGATCTCCTGTGGATAGGATACCTCTCAGTAAGCCAGTATGAGGAACCTAAATATTAAATAAATATTAGACTAAGAGCTGCTCCTTTTTAAAAACAAGCCATGCAGTCCTGGTCTCTTGCAGTATAATTTATGTGCCATACAAGGAGCCCTGGCTTCAGCAAGTGGTTTTTCATGCCTCTGCACACACAACCATCTAGAAGAGATGGCAAGGCCATTCTGGCTGCATGGAGTGGTATCCTGCAGGGCATTGGTGATTCATCTCCTGGGGTGCAGAGGGAGTGGTATTTCTTGTCGTTCAAGCACAATACCTTTGGGGAAAAAGTTCCTTCTAAGTGACAGTGTTTAAAATTGCAAGCTCCAAGTGTGTATAGAGGGAGTCTTGTAGGTGGCCATAGAAACCACTAACCAGGATCGTCTAGTTCCTTATCACCTGGTTACCAGCTCTGCCGCAGCTAGAGGAAGAGATGCTTCCCCGCTCTGTGACGAAGGTTCCACATCTCTGCAATGGGCATAATAATACTGGCTGACCTGCCACAGAAGATGGGAGAATCTATATCAGAATTTGAAGCAAATAAGTGCAAAATATTGCGACTTGTCTGGAAATACTCCATTTGATTCAAGACATACAACATCGAGCTGCATATCTTTAGAGGATGACTGCTCAGAAATTAAATGGGGTGTGATACACTGCTGTGAGATGATAAATGCCAGGAATTCAGCCCTGGGTAGGTGAGGACAGGAGGATGAAAGTGGGATAAAGTTGCTGATAAAAGCTATGTTATGTCTGGAAGCCTTGGTGGGCAACGTTATCAGAGGAATATGAGTGAATATATTAATCTGTAGCTGGAGGGCAACAACAGGGGCAAGAGAGAGGAAGGGGTCTCCTACTTAGAGGAAGCTAAACCACAACAGATTCTAGAATAAACTGGTGGATAACAGATTCCTGATGTACTTGAAACTAGTGTGGGAAGGGGCCACTCCTGCAGTACGGGAATTGCTTAGCGTCCCAGCTGCTGTCTCAAGCTCTGCGCACAGTTCCTTCCTCAAAGTCCCAGCCCCTTTGTGAAAGCCCTGGTTATGCAGCATTGGTTTCAGCTGTAAATTCCCATAGCATGAATACCCTCTTGTACTGTGCTCGTGTAAGTTTATAAACATCTTCATAAAATGCCTTTTCTAGAGTCTCTACTGCCTTTCCTAGAATCTTTCTGCATTAGCAACCTTTAGTCTGGGAGTCCCCTCTATGTTGCTTTAAGGATGCAGAAGTTTTTTAATAATGTTTGCTGGCCTTTGATGGTTTATTTGATTTATGGGTTCTGAGTATTTGTTCTGCCTTAAAATCTCCAATAAGCTGAACTCCGTAGTTAATTGACTTAACCCTTAGTATTCCAAACAAACCTTACAGACTGAAATCTAAATGTTACATAAATGGTAGTGAAAACTACTAACTTGTGTCATGCTTCCCAGAATGCACTTTTTTAGGTGACGTACTTTGGGAAAAATGGACAAAAACATTTTATAGAGCAAGGCTTGCAAGGGGAAGTGCAGGACGAACAGCATCTGCAACTTGATCTCAATATGCTTTGAGCATCCCAAGTGCTTGGGTCCTTTTTCTCCGCAAAGAGCTTGAGCCAGACTTCCCCTGGGGGAGGGATATTCTGAATGCAACATTTTAATACTACCTTTCCTAGTAGGAGACCTGAGGTAGAGAGCTGACCTGACGAAAGGGGTGTTAATGATACTTTTCTTAATCTCTTGAAAGCATTGTTTTCGGTTTTCTTTCACTCTTGGGATGGCATGCAGCCCCCTCTTTTCCCATTTACTTCAGCAGACCTGAGAAGCAGCTTGCTCAGGTACTGTATCTCTCTTTGAAATGTTTGCAAACAAACCCCAAATCATACGATCATCGCCTAGTTTCACGATTTGTTGTCCTTTTTCAGTGGGTGGTTGTCTGAATTCAGAAGTGTTTTCTGGGCGCTTGGCCTGACTCTCAGTTTTGCATCCAGATTGGGTGGAATTTGTAGCCCCTTTGTTCTGATGTGAAACTTGGCTGGTGCAGCAGAGTTTTGCTGTGAGTTCTGGAGCCCATGTTGTGTTTTGACTGGAAGGAATTAGTCTGATTAAGCTGATTCTTTATTCATGCAAACACACAAAATTGCCACAGCTCCTACCAATCAATTACCAGTTTGTTTGTCTGCCCATCACCATTGTGTTAGCGCGCAAGTGATACAGGCTTTGTTGTTTCCTCCCTTGTGTGTCTGTGCCTACAGCAGTGCCCCACTCCTCAGCTTCTACCCCTGCTTTGCACAGATAAAATGACAGTGCAAGCCCTTCATCAAGGGAGAGTGGAGAAGCTCTCTCCTCTGCTTTTCTTGCCCGCTCTCCCTCTAGCGTGTGCAGGCACGTACAACAACACATGCTTGCTACCATGCTATTAATTCTGCAGCAGCCACCCGTCTGACCCAGCAAACTCTTTGTCTTGGAGGCTGTGATCCTCCTCTCAGATGTGGAGTGGACAGCAGTGCCAAATCTCCCAGGGTGTGTTTGAAAATGGGTAGAGCCTTGAAAACCAGTGGCAAAGGCTTTCTCCATTCCCAGCGACGTTTCACCTCCCTTCCTCCCCACAGCAAACAAATTGTATTGACAGACAAAAGCAGGATTATGGTGAGGAGATTTGCAAGACAACAGGATTATGGAAGCTAAAACAAGCAAACATTGAGATTATGTTCAGGAGTGGGCAGGATGGAGTTGGGGGAGGAAGGGGACAGGATGGGAGCAGTAACTTGGCTGTGGTGCTGGTCTGACACAGCGGTGGTGAGGCAGCAGGAAAGAGGATTTAAGGTAACTTAGGACAAAAGCAAGCAAAGTAATTTCTCCCTGTAAACTTCTGTGGATGGAAACCTAGTAGATTTGCATGATGGTTGTTGATTTTTGCCTTTTGGGAGTCTGGGAACAAAGAGGTAGAGTGGAGAGAGAAGTGGAGGCTGGCCTGAACCTGTGAGTCCTGAAAGCCCCCTGCTTGCTAGGGCAGGATAGGCACCAGCTGTCAGCTGATCCGAGCTGAGATCAGCTGTGACCTAATTATTGGCCTCTTAAACCTGCATTATTCCTTTCATTTTCCAGCTCATTGACGTTGTATAGAGAGAGGGTGAAAGAAGGTAGAAAAAAGAGTTATTGATAATCCACTTCCTATGTGTCTGCCACTCAGCCAGGGTCATGGCTGCATGGCCTCTATCAAGGAGAATGAGGGTGGTCTTTTAACCCCTTCTGCTCCCTTGTGGGAGGAAGACAGCTTTGTGCATTTGCGGGAATGGAAGCTTAACACAATTTGAACTAAAACATTGGTGTGCTCTGGGTCAGAAAGATTTTGTAGTTCTTGTTTGCTCTGAGGAGAGAGGAAGTGAGCAGTTGATAACCTATGAAAGGAAGGAATGAACAGAAAATACTCATCACCCCCTTTAGCACACGGGCAGATAGAGGCGTGCCTAATGGATTTATAATCCTGTTGTTTGGGAAGGCATTATGTGTGTGCATTTTGCAGTAATCAGTAGACAAAGCACTTGCACCATAGACATGTTTTGGCCTTTTTAATGTTGACATGGGTGTATGAGAATGCTTTGCTTGCGCAGCAGGAAGGTACCAACCCAGTTAGCGTTACCTTGGGTACAAATAACATGCCAGCTCACAACCTTTCAGTGTACCTGGCTGCTGGTAAGAGTAGCTTGGCAGCCTTGCTTTGCCCATCCAGGATGTGATACCCACTGTTACTACCTGCCTTGTGAGTAGTTAAAACAATCAGTTGGAAGAATTGGAAAAGATCCAGTACTGCTGGCTAAGATGGTATTAGGCTGGGTGCGTGGCACAGCACGTTGGGAACAGGAGAGCAGCAAGGCTCTGCTTTCTGGCTATGGCTGCGGGGCCTGGGGAAGGCAAATGTCATGGCTCTGGAAGGTCGGTGCAGAAGGAAAGAGGGAGATGGTGAGGGATGAACAGATTGTGCAAAACTATCAATTTTTCTGTACAAATCCACTTTCCAACTGCCAAATCTCTGTGCATCTTCCTCCAATAACTGATAATCTCCACCAATCAAATGACCTCCTTGGTGATTAAAGCGTCCATCTCGGGTTCACTGATTTGTCACCAACCCAAACTTTCAGGGTTTTAAACCCTCCTGCAATGCTTGCTAGTTAGCATATGTTCTCTAAGTCTGCACTTGCCGAGATCCCCTGGCAAATGCTTGTTTGCTGCTTTATTCAGTAATATAGGTGCCCTGCACTTTCTGCCATTTCTGACATTCAAACCTGCTGCTAAAGGAGGGAGGGTGGGGAGATTGAGTGAGGAGAACTCCCCTATTGTATTATACTCTCTAATCAAGCCAAATTGTTGAGACTGGCTGTAAATTGCTGGGATAATTGACCTTCAGTCTTTTGAAATACACTTCTGGGAGTGAAATACATTTTACTTCCTTTTTTTTTTTTCCTGTTTGAAGCCTCTTGCAGCCTTTCCAAAGCATCTTCTGACAAATTTTAATCAATAACCTAGTCAGTGGTAAGCCTGAGTCTATCACATCTATTACCTTGATGGCAGTGGTACTAGAAGCCATTATTCCTTCGCTTTCCACATCAAAGCTAGCAGCATGGAAGGAAAGAAAAAAACAAACCAGAGAGATTAGAGTTAAAGTTAAATTGGGATGGTTTTAAAAAGTGAGCACTTTCAAGCCTGATCAAATCTGTTACAGTTATTTATTGTTTACTGAGTACTCATTGCATGTTCAGGGCTGTATGATACGCACAGCAGCTGTAGCCATTGCCTTTGGAGCCTCAGCTTTTAGGTCAGAGTTGCACACTGTAAGTCGGGAGTGTGCAGCGTGTGCTCAAGGTGCAAATGTTGTCAGGTACCAACTGCCTGAGAGGGAGCCCATGGCATCAACATTTTTGTTTCTGTCAATATATATGCGTCATTCTTTACTGTGGCCCTTCTTGTGATATTTCTGTTGTGACTGTTGTCTATTGCTCTTGCCTTAATGAAAGGTGTAAATCTCTTGGTAAAGTGCCCTGCATACCTAGGATCTCCTAACAGAATGATTTTAAAAAAACCAAAAATAACAAAAGGCCCTTGCATAAGGGATGTGGTGGGAGATGCATGGTCTCATTGCTTATGTATTGAACAGGAATTAGAGCAGTTAGTATCTATTCCTGAGCTTTTTATTATTAACTAACATTTTTTGTTTGTAACAGCAAAGGCAACAGTGGTGTTGCTTATCTTCTGTGTTTGTAAACTGAATGATTCTGACAATAAATGGTTGTAGGACCTTAGCCAAGTTAGTTGCCATCCCTGTGCCTCAGTTTCATGGATAATGATTTATAAAACTGGATTGAGCTTATAGAGTTTAAGTGCTGTGAGATCTTCAGAGTATGCACCTTGTTAATTCTTCTTGGCTGTAAGATATATTGAGGAATAATCTAGTAGATCCAGACTGTGGAGCAACTGAAGAATCTTTTTCCCATTTCCATGTTGTGACTTACACTTTTTTGGACTTACGTGAATTGTTTCCTTACATGAAGAAAGGAAAGTGAGAATAATGATGCTGCTAAAAAGCATTCTGACATTCCTAAAAGAAAGATGCAGCGTAAGTGCCAAATGGTAGCATTGTTGTAACACATGCTGGAGAAACAGGCAGCCCTGAGTGAGTTCATGTCTTGCTGGGTAAGCCCATACGTTGTGGTACAGTGAAGGGTGTTGCACAGTTGGAAATACTTGCATGGCCCTCCTGGAGCCAGCCAGCCAGACTGGTAATGTGTGAGATGGACCCCTCAAGAAGGAGACTGGCCTGTGAATACAGACTGAAATGTGATTTGGCTGTGATAGCCTCCACCTACAGCACAAGCCTGTAGATATTCTGGGTGGCACCCTAGGGAGAGGAGACAGCTTTGAAGTGGGGTGTAGCTGTTGCAGCTTGTAAGGCTGCAGTGCGTGGTCCTGGTCCTAAAGCAGTGCAGTGCTCTAAAGGGTGAACTGTTTGCATAACAAGAAGTCTCCTGAGTCTGTTGCATAGGAGGTGTTATTTATCACCCCCAGCTGCAAGCAGCAACAACCTCTAATACAATGGAATGATGCCTCAGGCCAGTCTATACATTTATAAGCACATTAATAAATCATCATAAAAATAAAACACATTTATTGCCATTAAAAATTTACATTTGTCATCTCTAAGCCCCTTTCTGTCCCCCTCCTTACCCTCTCATCACCACTGATGTGGATCAGACACCACAGATACAGATATGGGAGAAAGGGGATGTAGAACAGGTAAGGACTCCAGGGATCAGTTCAGGCAGGAGCCCAAATTCATGCCCCAGTTTGCCAGTTCATCTGTGTGATAGGCATGGGATAGTTGTTACCAGCAGCTTGTGGTCAGGCACCCTGCACATCCCCGGGGGTTTGTGAAAGCCAGAGGGAATGGGCCAGGGGACTACCACCCTAATGTTTCCATTTTAGAGGGTACTGGGGACAGAGGCAGGTAACAAGGCCACTGTGGCTGCCCTGGGGAAAAGATGGGGCAACTGAAACAGTGCAGCATTTCTGCTTCTGGGCTACTGCAAAGACTGTGCCTACCAAGCTGTGGGGTTAGCATAGCAGGGGATGATGCAGACCTGCTTCTGGGTGGGCCTACCACCTTGAGAGCAGGATGACATTAGGCTGGTTGGGTTGCTCAGCCACGTGGCTGTGCTTTCAGGTCTTTTGCCACAGCCTGCATCCAGTCACATTCAGGCCAGGACCTGCAGGGCTGCCATCTGCTGTGATAACTCCCTTAGCGGCCCTGGGTTGCTGTGTTGGGTGCAGGTAGTCTTAATGTGTTGGCTCGGGGTGTGATATTGTTGCAGGGACTGGCTGCTTCTGAAGTGCTGAGTGACCTTTGATAGGTACTGGGTTGCTTTCTGGGTCGCTGGACTCTCTTAAAACTGCAGGCCTTGAGAGAGGTCAGAGAGTGTGTCTGAGGTGCGACTTCCCACTCGTCTGGAAAAGAAGGTGAGAGAGTTTGTTGTCTGACATTTCCAGCCGGACTTTTAGCTGCTTCTAAGGCTGGTAACTTAGACGAATGGATTCTTGTTAGGTTTTGAGGCTGTGACTGGCATAGCAAAGGTTTTGCACTGGCTTTAACAGCAGTCTCTCATTTGTTTCCTCATACTGTTGTTGTTTTATGATGGAAGCCGCCCGGGAGTTACAAGTCTCCCAAAGAATCCAGCTGTGATTTATGAATTGGCTATCAACAGTTATTATGCCAGCCACTGCATGCATCCATTCTAATAAATTTCCTGCATCTTCTTTAGCAGCTTGTTTTACTCCCGTTTATTGATACCATGGTCTTAACAAAAGCAGCACATCAATTACAGTAATTGCATTCAGTGCTGCTGGAGACGTGGTCTGAGGACAGGTTGTGGAGCCTGGGTGGGGGATTAAGGGCTATTGAGAGGACCTAGAGAGAGGAGAGCAGAGGTGGAGTTGATGCCCAGGTGGATCTCTCTTGATGCTTTGTATCCCTTTAATTTTAATGTCTTTCTAAGAAAGAAAAAGGTGTGAGATCATTGCAAATGTGGCCCAAATGAATCTTGCCTGCTGGGTTGTCCCAGTTATATATTATTTTCAAATATGAGATATTAATCAGGGTATTGTACAATTTCTAACTGCCTTTTTTCCTGTTTTATTTTAAAAAGTTTTTAAGTGATTGAAGCAGTGAATATGGATTTGATGGATGGAGTGTTCAGTGGATAAGGAACTGGCTTGATGACCTCATCCAAAGAGTTGCAGTCAATGTCTCAATGTCCAAATGGAGATCAGTAACAAGCGGTGTCCCTCAGGGGTCTGTATTGGGACTGGTACTATTCAATGTCTTTATTAATGATATAGACAGTGGGATTGAGTGCACCCTCAGCCAGTTTGCAGATGACACCAAGCTGAGTGGTGCAGTTGATTTGCTAGAGGGAAAGGGATGCCATCCAGAGGGACTTTGATAGGCTTGAGGAGTGGGCCCATGTGAACCTTATGAAGTTCAACAAGGCCAAGTGCAAAGTCCTGCACCTGGGTTGAGGCAATCCCCAGTATCAATACAGACTGGGCGATGAAGGGATTGAGAGTAGCCCTGCAGAGAAGGAGTCGGGGATATTGGTAGATGAAAAATTGGACATGAGCTGGCAATGTGCGCCTGCAGCCCAGAAAGTCAGTCTTGTTCCAGGGCACAAAAAGAGAAGTGTGGCAGCAAGTCAAGGGAGGTGATTCTTCTCCTCAATTCCACTCTTGTGAGACCCCACCTGGAGTACTGCATCCAGCTCTGGGGTTCCCAGTACAAGACAGACACAGATCTGTTAGAGCAGGTCCAGAGGAGGGCCACAAAAATGGTCAGAGGGCTGGAACACCTCTCCTATGAAGAAAGGCTGAGAACTGGGGTTCTTCAGCTTGGAGAAAAGAGGACCTTATTGTGGCCTTTCAATAGTCAAAAGGGGGCTTATAAGAAAGATGGAGAGAGAATTTTTACCAGGGCCTGTAGTGACAGAACAAGGGGTAATGGTTTTAAACTAAGAGAGTAGATTTAGATGAGATATAAGGAAGAAATTTTTTACAATGCGAGTGGTGAAACACTGGAAGAACTTTCCCAGAGAAGTTGTGGATGCCCCGTCACTGGAAGTGTTCAAGGCCAGGTTGGATGGGGCTTTGAGCAACCTCATCTAGTGGAAAATGTCCCTGCCCACAGCAGGGGTGTTTGGCTATGTGATCTTTAAAGGTCCCTTCCAACCCAAACCTTTCTATCATTCTATGATAATTGAGGAGCAGGTCACCTGGCTTTCTATTTCTGGTTCAGGAAAAGAGTTTGTGCATTAGTGTTTAAAGCACAGGATTTAGACACAGAGCTGCTGGTTCTGCCACTGGGTCACTCCGATTTCAAGGCAACTCCCTTAACCTGTTACTCCGTTTCCTTGCACGTAAGTGGGGTAAGGCTGGTATTCACCAACTTTGTAGAGCCTATTGAGATTTCCTGGTTGATGGTGATTAAATTCTAGTCTCTTTACTACTTATTTTTTCAAACAGGATAAAGTTCTCTGAAATGCATGTCTTTTTGTATGATATCTGTAGGTAGAATGACTAAAATATCCATATCCTGTATTGCTGGTGTGGAATGACTGTTAGGATTTGTGTATCCCTATCTGGCATTTGATACCATATTTGCAGAAGATAGTTGTCTCTCTACATTACTTAGGAATTTTTTTTTTCAGATGAAGAAGTGTATATAACTAATTGTACATAAATGGTTAATTGACACTTGCTCTGTCTTCTCTACAACCCAAACTGAGTTTTGTTTGCCATCCTAAAGTAGAAGCTTTGCTTCCTGTATGACGGGTATTTCTTACTTATTTCTTTCTTTTAATGATAGACATTACAGGATTCTTTCCAGAAAGATATGGCTATGCTGATGGGTTTGCCACCCTATACTTGATGTTTCATCCAGTTTGCTTCTTGATCAGAAGCATTGCAGATATAATTTGAGATGTATCAGTGTGTTTTTTGGTACTGGGCTTTCTATTTCTTCTGAACCAGGTGTCTTGTCCTATCAAAGTTGCTTTTAACTATAGATGTGATTCCAGGTTGGATTTGTCACTTCTTTTTTTCGTTAGTCGTTATGGCAAATCACAAATATACCAGCACAGCACTGTTTGCACATTGATGTCAAGCTGTGCATTTAGGATTCCAGCTCGTATGTCCATGAGCTGGGTTTTACTTTGTACTTTTTCTGTGCTACCTTATGTTACTACCTTCCCTTGTATACAGGGTAGCAGTTTCTATGTGCTTTCTTGTTGGTTATTAATCTTCTGTCACTCATTTGTCATGTGTTTCTTCATTACTTTATCCATGTGCTAAGCATTCGCAAATGCTCCCGTTAGCTTTGCATGTTTGGTTTACGTATTAAGCAGTGTTTCTTCACAGGCCGTATCTGAACACTTTCTAGTCTGCATATCCTTACTGTGTGATGGCCTTTCCTTGGCTGACAGAAGTCAGACTATCGCAGTTCCTGTTTCCTTAGCCCTGAGCTGTTGCTCATTTCAGTCACAACTTCCAGCATCCCATCCTTCAGCTATAAGAGCTAACTGCTTTTCCCAGATCCCTGTGTATCTTACCTAGCACTCAGTTATATCAAAGTTAGATCACAGCTGAGATAGGTTTGCCATAGCTCAGCAGTCAGTGTAGCGTTGCATGGTCTCTGTGCGCAGAAGTCAAGCATGGAATAACAGAAGGCTGCAAACAGGATTCTGGTTGACTAGTGGAGATGTGAGAGGGTGGAGGACTAGGGAAACAGAAGATGCTGTGGGAAGTTAAAAACGTTACACACAGGTACTTGTACATAAGTATATGTACATACATACAAAATTCTTGTTGATATTAAGATTGTGAAAACCTTTCATCTGGGTTAGCCCTGCTATATAGTGAGTCTAAATACTCTTTGTTTTGCAGTGATACTGTTATTCCTCCAGGTGACTGAATTAATCGTGCTCTCCATAGTATTCCTTTGTGGATTAGACCCCCATCACTACAACCACAGCCCTTCTGCTTTTATTCTTTATTCCTGGATTTATTCCCAGTTTTGTCTATGAAATGATCATTTAGTACATGAGCAATATGCTGATTTCCCCTTACGGTTATTACATTTTCTGTTCATAAATCAGGAATTAATTTGTCTTTTTTGGGTCCCTTGGTACTTTTCTGCTTAATAGCCAAATATATTTGGTCTGCCTAATCTAATGAAAAATAAGAATAGTAGATGGTGAAAAGTGATGTCCCCAGCAACCTCTCATCCCCCTCAGAACCTGGGGGACCCTCTTTTTCTCCTTTTTCCATCCTCGAGACCCACTTGCATCTGTCACTTGCTGATAAGGGACTCCTGTGCTGTTTGGCAGTTAAGAGATAGGCCAGGGCTGGAGGGGAGGAGGGGTTAGTTGTCAGTCACCTGGGATCCATCTGCAGCCCTGCCACTAAATTGTTCTGTGACCTTCACCTCCTTGCATAGCAGAATAATTGAAATCAGATATAAAATAACTCTGGCCAGTCCAGTCAGTCTGTTTCACTGCCAGTTCAATTCCACGTTGCTGTGCTGTAATGCATATGCATTTTGCTTTGTTAAGTTTGAAATGTCTTAAGTGCTTTTCTTTTTGTGGAGCCTAGCAGAAGTCCATGTTGGGAAGATTACAACAAACATGTACTGCAAGAGCAGTGTAAAGGGCATGGTTCTTTCATCCCCAGTACTGTTTGTTTTGGAGACTACCAGTCGGAGATGCTCCTGCTGCATGAAGCACAATCTCTTCTTTCCCTTGAACAAAGCGACTCTCCATGCAGCATTCGTGTCCCTGGCTGATCCAGGGCACAGAAAGCTAGTGGCTAGAGTCTGAGCTCATTTTGTGGGTCTTGCTGCTTTACCCTCACTGCACTGTTATTTTAGAGAGAAGAATTCAGCCCCAGAACTGTAAATCCTGGATGGTCTCCAGCAAGGTAGGGCAGAGAAAAAAAAAAAAAAATCTGAATTTTGAAGCATTTTGTTTGAAGCTTCTCTGGGGGAGCAGTTCTTTTCAGGAAGGTGAAGGAAAGTGCATAGCTGCACAAGGAGGGAATGCACCCAACGCGAGGTTGCTCAGGAATGGTGATGGTAAGTGCAGGTCGGGATGCAAACGCTGGAATTGCTGACAGGTAAATCCCCAAGCACAGCTACTGAGGACAACAGCTCTGTGGGAAACTCATTGCTGTTGTCCTCATTTCTGCAAGGATTTTCCCTCCTCTTGAAAATATTCAGTCCTTTGGAGAAATATTTTTTTGCAGGAGGGTGAAAGATGGGGAGAGACCTCCTGACTCTTTCCTGCTGGGTTCCTGTGCTGATACACAAGCCCTGGCAGATGACAGGCCAGCAGGGATCCTTTTTGTGTGTGAGGCTGTGTTTGCCAGAGAACATTTAACGCTGGGAATGCAGGGCTGGTTTCTGTGTTTTCAGGGCATGTTTGACATTTGTGTCTTGCTGTGTCATCTCCGGTCCCTTTTAGAGGGCTTTGAATTTGCCAGTTTGTAGAATGCATGGTGGGCTACAGGAGCTAAATGGTTAACCCTGCAGTGGCCTGAGTTGTCCTCCCTAGCTAGAGAGGGAAAAAACCCAACAGCCTAAAACGTTAGGAAACAATTGTGAAATTCCCATTCAGGCAGGCTTCCCCCTGTGTCGCTGAGCCTCTCTGAACTCTCAGAAGTCATATCTCACCCACTGACTGTTCCCCCCAAACAGGCGGCTGTTGCAGTCTTGTCTATACTGTGTTGGGGACTGGGGAGGGTGGAGGGAGAAGATGGCACAGGAACAGAGCCCTGTTTTCCCCTCTTGCTGGAGGGCATTATTGTCTTAATAGGCAGTTTAGTCAGATGTTTGCTAGATGAGAGTTGGGGGACCTTGTGATCTCTAGGGACAATTCATGTGAAGCTAGAGACTATAAAAATGCCCCTGAGCAAGTGAGTTTCTAGATATAACACTGTCGCTTTTACTGGGAAATTAAAAATTAAAAGGGAGATAGATTATGCTTCTTAAACATACCCTGCCTCTCGGCCTTACAGACAATTTAAAGAGAAAATACTAAAATACAAAAGCTACCCAAAGACCTTTCACAACATTTGTTTAAGGTCTGTATTTCACTAGCTGTGGATACCGATCCTTTGTTCCTGGTTCATTCAGTTGTTGATCTAGTAGTTCAAGATATTCTTTTGCCTTAGCATCAAAGGATAAGGCGATATATCCACCACTTCTATTATTTACATGTGTGTGTGTCTGGGTAAACATAGTTGTTTCTTTAATACAAACTCAGTGCTATTTTTTCAGTGTGGAAGGTGGAATACCCCCATGATTTAGGTGTATTCTACACTTTAAACTCGGAACATGACTTTGTAGCTAATATTTATGGTTAGCATTAGGTAGCCCTGGTAAGCCACAGCCACCTGGCAACTTGTGAATCTGGACTTCTGAAATACGGGTCTGATTAAGTCAGTCTTTGCATTTAGGTTTTGCACATGTAGGACGCAAATTGCATGATCTGTCTTGAAGCAATGAAGTTTGGAGCAGTTTTCAAACTAGTACCTATTTGGAAATTATTAAACACGCATATATTATGTATGATAAAGGCCTCAGTAGGTTTGGGGAGACAGGAGAACTGGAAACTGGGTTTAAAAATATGGTAGTATTTGTTTAGGAAGTGTTCATAGGTTTGTGAAAAAATGCCTCATACAGAGAAAAAAAAAAAAGATCATACTGTATGAGTGAGCTGTTCATAGAAATCCACTGTTGTAATAGAGCCCTCAAGTTTCCCTGCTGCAGCAGGTGTCTGGAGTGAAGTCTCCTTTGCTGGTGGGATGTGCTGGATGGGAGGCTGGCTTGAGCTGCCTTGCCTAAGGTGGGATGGCCCAGGTCAGGAGTGTAGTGAGGCAGTTGCTGAGTGCTGCACGGTGGTCAAGTTGCTGGGAGGAGTACTGGGTGCATTGATTGAGGTGTGCTGGCTGGGCTGTGCATGTGTGTGGGAAGGGGGAAGCTCCAAGACTGTAGAGCAGGGTCAGAGTGTCTGAACTGTGTTGGGATGCAGCACTGGGATGGTGGGCGACCACTTCGTTTGTAGGATCCGTGCCATACGAAGGAAGGGTGTCTATGCCCTGCATGGGGTTGGTTGATGGACTCAGTATTTGAATCAAGATGCATTTGCAGAGCTGCATGCAGGAAGCATCCTGACTTCTTGACTGCTTGTTGCCTGCAATCACCTTACCTAGTGTTAGGAGTTGCTTGCTTTTGTGAGTGATATAGAAGCTTTCCCATATACACTGTGTGATGTTTTCCAGGTCTCAGACTGAGCCTCTTTTCCAACTTATAAGTATTTCTCAGGCAATAACAGCTTTATGCTGCAGGACTATGGCAATGAGGATAATCCCAATTGGGCACCATCTCATGTGGTGACAGTGACCAGGCATGTCAGCTTGGAGAGGATCGGGGAGACACAGCACTGTTCCTCTCTCCAGCCCAGCTCCCTGCCCTCCCTCAGCAGTGCACGGACTGCTGCTGTCTCACAGCCTCTCTTACACGGGACAACACAATTACCCCGTACTTACAGCCTTACTGTAAGCTGATCCTTACAGGATCTTTAATTTGCTGGCAGGGAAAGTGCTGATGCTACAAGTTGATTCTCTTTTATGTGGTAGGAGGAAAATACCTTATTTAAATAAGCAACTATTTTTGTTATAAACAAACCTGTCATGCTCAAACAAGCAATGCTATCACTAAATCCCTGCACTAGTTACCTGCTAGAGGCAAATTGTTGGCCACAGGGATAGGGTGGCAAGATTCAGGGGTATTAGGTGTCACAAAATTTTCCAGCGTTTTAAGTGGTAATGCCTTGAAGTATCTTGTGTCAAACCTTAAAAGAAGTTAGCCTAACTGGCTTAGTGGTCTCTTCTGACTCTAACAGCTATACGTCCTCTCTTTGCTGCTCTCTGATAGCATAATGTTATGTCACCAGTAATGAACTGGAGTATTTCAAAGTCTGAGTGTCACCGCTAGGGAAGGTAGTTTTGTCGTGATCCCCATTTTGAAAGTGAGACTTTTTGGGCTAGCTGTGAGACATGGGACACAATCCAGACTTCCTTGTTCCCAGGCATTTAGGGTCCTTTGTGCTCTTGTGATAACTTAAACATCATCCGTGGCAACAGGTGGTAAAATTATTCTTTTTCAGTCTTGATGCAAGGAGAAATGGTGAATAGGCTGTCACTGTTGTATGACTGGGAGGTGCAGTAACTCTGTGTCTGTGTACGACAGTGTGTACGTTTGTCATGACTGTGTGTACGACAGTCTTTAAGTCATGACTAGGTGTATGACTATACCTAACCCTATGTCTAAATTAATTTCTCTTTTCTGCCTTAGAAGAAAATTGTTACCATAAATGTGATCATAGCTAGCTTAAAAAAAATCACCATTACATAGAGCAGATAGACTGAGAGAGTTCACACCTCTGATGGTGCTGTGTGGAATTGGCCCTGCCTGGCTGCAAGGGAGAAGGAGGAAGAAGTAAGGCTCATATCCACAAAGAAATGTGTCATCTTACTGCTACCATGTGTTGGAAGTCCCAAAGAGGTTCATGAAAGCTAGGCGTCTAAGCATCTACGTAGAAATTTGAGCCAAGATCTGCAAATTCACTAGTATATTTCCCTAGGTGCAGAAGTTGTGTTTCTTTCTGGTTTTAACAGCCCTTTCTATGCTGATTTCAGTAGATTACTCTTGGCTAGCACTGAACTGTGTAATATGCTATTTTTTTAATATTGAGATCAGTCATGGTGGGACTTGGCTGGCCTAATACTTATGGAGAAGATTATTTATTTTTTTAAAAAGTCTGGAAAGATAGTCCTGGGTGTTTTTGTTTAGGAGAAGGGAAAAATAAATAGAATGAACAAAACTTTAGAAAATACCTTATCTTGTTTATAAGCAAATAAACATAATAGCAGAACACTGTGAATAGAAAAGTAGTTTCTCTCCATCTCCATAATCTGAGGACAATGGAGGACTTCAGAGAAGAAACAAAAGTATCTTGCGCTAGTAAACATGAATAGCAGTATGGATAGATGGTTAAAATACAAGACTGGAGCTAGAGAAAAAGTTCTCATCATTGTTCCATTGCAGGTATATGGTATGGCCTTGGGGAAACCCACTGTCACGTCATGTGCCTCAACTTCCTAGTCTCTAAAGAAGGGCATTAGCTTGAGTGGAATAAAAGCAAAAGTATTGTGACACTTCACTCATTTATGTTTGTAAATTATTTTGAGGTCATGGGATGAAAAGGTTATAGAAGCAGAGAGTTTTATTTATAAAATAAGGAAAAAAGTGTTTTTTAAAAATATGTGGAGTTAACCTCTGAAACTCATTGTGGAAGGATGCTATTAGAGCACGATTTGTGACAGTACTGTCACAAGCTTTAGAAATGTATGATGACTATGTATGTACGTGGCAGCTTCGGTCATAGAAAGTTAATTTCAGGTCTTAACAAACATGAGGCAGTTCCATTACATTTATGATTAAATGCTGGTACATTTTATCTGTTTGTCTTTAAGAAATGGTCAATATCAAACAGGCTAGTCCGGGGAGAATGATGAAGCATTGATCTTTTGGGCCTTATCAAATACGCAGACTAAAGTTGGGTGGGATAGAAGGGTTTCTTCATTGATGAACAACAGCAAAGGTTTGTTTGTATTTCTGCTATGACCAAGACAGACCATTTCTTCTCTGTTTTAATCAGAACAGTAAAAATCTTACCTGAAACAAGCATCTGAAAATTTACTGCAGGGCAACCTTCCACTGAATGGGGCCAGACTGGGGAAGGATTTTTGATGGAATGAGCACATGGACTATTTAAGTGCTTTGTTTTGTGCTCAGTGCTGCTAGATCAGGGCCTTTAATTCCTTTGCTTGTTTATTTTAATGCATGTAATGCTGTAATTTACTTTTTCTTTCCTATGTTAGTATTGCCCTCCACTGGATGAAATCAAAACTGCCCACCTGTGTTGCAAACCTGAGGTTGCTAGCAGATAATGCATCATCTCCTTTCGCTCCTCTTTTGGGCCTTGGGCTGACAGAGCAGGGAAGGGAGATCAGAAGCCAACCCCACCATTGACAGAAGCGATGACTGGCCAGGGTATCCAGATTTGAGGTCCTAAATGGCTGCATGTTTGTTGCTCTACAACCAACACATTTCCTGAGTGTTGGCAGCTTGGGCTATGTGAGGAGTTGTACTTATTTCTCAAGGGTAACATTGCTCTTGTGCAGTGAGGAGAGGAACTTACAGCTGGTTAGAGCAAGATTTGACAAGTGGGGCTGCTCAGGCTGAGTCAGAAGCTCAGAATGAAACAGGTCCTCAGTGGCCAAGTTTGAAAAATAAGAGCTGCTAAGAGCAGTGCAAACTGCTGAGACTCCTGAATGTTATCTTCTACAGCAGCCTTGCTTTTGGGACCTTGTCAGGGACTTTTGGGTGAGATGTCTCAATCTCTTGAAAGAGCTAACACTGTGGTTACATAGCTTAAATGTGAGTTGCTTCATGGATGATCGCTCCTAACTCATCACTGGCTTAGTGCAAGATCTGAAAAAAACCCCACAGCTCCAGTGATGGGATGAGCCAGTTTTACATGCAGACCAAAACCGAATGTTATAGTCCGCACTGTGGAAGTGGCAAGCTGATTCTGGCCTGAGGGGCTTGGAGGTTCCACAAAAGAAAGAAAGGAGACACAGAGGAGCAGCAACTCTGTAGAAAGTTCAACCTAGAAAGGTGTCCAAGATTAACCACAACTTGCAGGTAAAAGTCTGTATTCCCAAATTCCAGGATTTGGAAACATCCACATTTAGTTTTTTATCTCTTGGCAGTCTTGCCTTGTAGGTATTCACTGAGCCTGATGCCTTACTTTGCTCGTCACAGCCCATAGCTGTAAGGGATGAGGAACAAACGAGGAGTCCAGAGAAGGAGCCAGAGGCTGAGTGTATTCAGTGAAAAGCACATTCAGATATGTCTCTGTACAGGGTGAAAGCTCATCATGGTCCCTCAGTGAATGTACTTGCTGTGGCCAAGTTTCTTTTTCTGATGTTTCAGTTGTAAGAGCCTCAGTACTCAGACCTACGTCCTGTGCAGGCTGTTTGGTTTGGCTACAGGAGATAGTACAGAAAAGGTTTGCATCGCTGCATGCTAGCATTTGTGCAAGGCACCCATACAGAGTTTCTCAGAGCACCTCTGTGGGCAACATCCATAACATCTGTGTTTAGCAAACTGCTCTGTCTGCTCACTGCTGGCCAAACACCAGTACCTGGATGCATGCTTTTACAGATCCCTTGGTAGGGAATGCTCTTGGTTTTACAAAAGTGCAGAGGGCTTACCCGTATTAGTTTAGGAGAATGCAGCATCTAATTTTACAAGTCATCAAATTACTAGAACATCAAGACAGTATACTCATATTTTAATTTAATATTAGTTTTCCGTCATTTTGGTGTTTGGTAGCCTGAAGATTTGGGTAATGTGTGTTACCAGTGCCCCCTCCCGGATGAGACCAGGCTTGTTCACAGCTGCTTGGCTCCTCCAGCACTTCCCCTGAAGCGCAACCATACCGAGCCATTGCTTGTGGAAAAGCTCAGCTCCTGCTTTCTCTGCCTGTTGCCAGGTGACCCTACCACACAGTGACAAAATCCCAGGAATGACGCTTGATCGTTTTGATCAAGAGGGAATTTTCATAAACGCGAGTTTTTTAATTTGTCCGCCTGTATAGAGGAGGCAAGCCAAGTGTCTGCTGCATTTTTTCTGCTTTTGCTGCTCACAAACTAGGTAGTAAAAAGGCCAAACAGTGCCTCATGTGATACGAAAACCTGGAAGTGTCATAATTCTTAACTCTCTAAGGAAAAAGAGACGTACTTTCCTATGATAGAAAATGCTTCATAAAATGTGCTGTTTGCCTGCTCTCTGTGCAGTGAAACCGAGGCACAAGGAGAGGAATTGGCTTAGCCAGATCTACCAGCAGATCTGCAGGAACAGACATGGGTTCATATTTTCCCCCTCTGTGCCCTATAGACTGAATCCTGCTGCTTCAGTGTAGCAAAAACTACCAAACAGAATGATAACTGAGGTTGTGGGATCCGGCTGGGATTTTGTCAAAGGTTTGAGTTTGTCAGATCCTGTTCTCATACCCAATTACCATGTAATTTGCAGCCTGTTACAGGTCTGTCTTTGCCCATGCCAAAAGAATACTTATCCCTGTGTGCTTCTCCTGTCCTCCTCTCTCTCCTGTTCCCTCTGTGTAGGATGTAAGTTTTATTAGGATTTGGTTGCTTTTCATTGGTAGTAATAACTCCTGTCCTGGTGCGACAGCTGTTGAGCTGAAGTCTTTGTTTCCCTCAATAGGTGCCCAGATTGGGTCATTTGCTGTTTGTTGTGTTTGGACAAATTTTATTTCTTGCATGTCTTACTGTTCAATAAATTACAGCCACAGATTTCTGTCTTTAATGGGGCAATAAAGAATCCTTCACTCTCTGCAAGCCTATCTCCCATCATGGTCTCCTGTGGAAAATCTTTAAAGCTTATATGTGCATCGTGCCTCAGAGGGAGCTATCAGGCAAGACTTGGGGCTGTACTCTGAAGGGGTTTATTAACCTGACTGATGTGAATGAAGGCTGCAGGGTACTAAGGGACTTAACTACTGAGGGTGGAGAGACTCTGTAGATAAGAACTGCTTATGGAGGGACAGTTCAGCAACAGGCTGATAAAGTTGCAACCATTTCACTCCCCTGTGAGTAATAGAACAACAAAAAATTGCTGTAGGAAAGTTCAGTTATTATTATGGCCTAGGTTTCAGGAGTAGATTCTGAGGGTCCTGCTTTAGGAGGACAGTTTATGGTTCACTAAATTATTTAGAGCTGTTCATTGAAGGTCTTCCCTTGAGCTGTAAATAAGCTCTCCATCTGACAACTGCAAAGTAATAGTAGTGGGGGCAGATGAGAATTTCCTGGGGAATCCCTAGCATGCTTGCCAGCCTTAGATGAGATGTGTATATATATACCCACATATATAACTTTCTCCTTATAATGGAGACTGTGGTTTTTTCAATATGTGTTCTGCGGTATCTGATCTACCAGCAGATGGGAGTCTGTTAGCACAGCTCCTGCCACAGTGGTTAAAAGCAGATGAGTGCAGATGGGTCTCAGGGATACTTACTTCCTTTTCATCATAGCAGGTCATAGGAGACAACATTCTTATTATCAAAGTGGCTGGCTGTTTTCCTGTGTTTGCCAATTGCTGTCTCATTCTCTCTTCTATGTTATTGGAGTTCAGGAACCATACCTCCCTGTCAAATGCATTGTTCTTTTTTTATTTTTCTTTTTTCTTTTATTTTCTTTTTTTCTATATTTTTTATTTTTTTTTTTTTCCTTTTACTCCCCACTGCATTCAGAAAAAAGATAGCTCCCTGGGGAATATAAAGCAGATTATCAGCAGAGGTGTAGATAATCTAATGCACTGCTTCATCTCTGAGGTGCTGGGCTTCACAGGCTATGTTAGTTCATTAAATGCAAGCTTGCACTTCCGATGTTTTGCGCATTGCTATGTAGTTCAGCAGTTGGCGGGTGCTCAGGTTTCAGGTGCCTGAACTGCATTAATAGCAGAGATAGTTAAGTTCAAGATTGAGGGGTGTAGGGGAGAGCTTAATTATCAAAGGCTCAAAGAGTGGGTCAGGTTTGGGTGCATTGGAAAAGCACTTTCCAGAGCTCTAAGTTCAAAACAAAATGGCCTTTTGCTGTGCCGATCTCAGTTACTTTCCTCTAATTGGTCCTCCATCAGCTGCCCTACCAAGACATATCTTCAGAAATTCTGCTTACAGTGACTATTGTAGTTTTATATCAAGACCATTGTGGCATCCCTGCCTTGTAGAATGCTGCTGCTTACCTCTGCTTTTAACAGAGATTTCATTCTTAAAGGAAAGATGCCTCTAATTTATATTTTTCCATTAGAAGGAATAACTTCTTGGGCAGTGAGGGGGAACTATTTTATGTCCTCATGGGAGAGCTGAATTTACTTTCACTGCATCCAGCTATTTTTGCTGCTGTATCTGTTTCTAGTTTATTTTCTGCTGTCTTTGTTTCCCCCTATTTCCCCGTTTTGCACTTTTTCTCTCAGAATGAGAAACTGGGACAAGGCTGCAGTGGCTACTTGTATCTGCTCCATCCAATTGCTGTGGGGGTTAGAGCAGAGGAATCTTCCCTGTTGTCAGTCTCTGATTTGCAGGAGTAACACTGCTGCTTTGTCCAGCCCTCAGAGTGCTGTACAGGTTGTTCTGGTGTGTGTGGCATTGTGATGGCTAGCGAGGAAACTTGGGTCATCTTGGGGAGGGGGCATATGCACACCAGTAGCAGGGGCTGCATCTTCTCCTTTCTCACCATGTTGGAAGAGAAGCACGTGTCTGGCTGAGGGCTCTAATTGTAATGGGCAGGATTTCTCCTGCCCCTAGCCAGGTGTCCAGCCTGTCATAGCAAATTCACTGTGGACTGGCCTGAAGGATTGGAGGGTAAAGCCAGCCAGGGTTTGCAGGCATGCAGCCACAGAACCCCACCACTGGCGCTGAAAAGAAGATCCAGCAGGCCACTGGGGCTGATCGAGGGATACCATGGCACCTCGTTATTCTCCATTCTGTGGGAAAAGGCCAAACAGCAGCAGCAGCAGAAGCTAGTGAAGAGGTGAGTAAGCAGAGGTGATGTGCAGAGCTGAGGTGATATATGCATGTTTTGAATCATTGTGGTAAACAGTTGAATTCTGTCCTATAAGGGATGGGCCTGGGCCAAACCTGCTGATTGTAGAGACCTTCTGATACGTGTTTTTACCTCCAGAGTCAAGCCAAGTGTATAATAACCCATTTCTCTAACATCAACCTTAGTTCCTCTGGCCTGTGTAGGTGCAGTCTGTGGAGAAACCTGGAAATGGGCAGATAGGAAAGTCCCTGAGCAGCGGGCTCCTTAGGGCAGAGGCTTCTCTAGGAGCAACAGTGGCAGCCTGCGCTTTCCCCTGCGCTGCTTCTTTAGGGTCCTTGGATGTTGCAGCCTGTCACTCCATGTCACAAGTATTGCTCTTACAAAATAAGGGTGAAAAGAGAATATGTGTGTGGGGAGATAACTGAGGTTCTGACCTTGGAGCAGGAAGAGAAGAGGAGAAGGAACCGAGAAGCTAAGGGATTGAATACCAAAGTTAATCTCCTTCCTTTCTAATAGCTTTGCACAGTGGCTGTCACCAGGCCCAACTGAGATTTATAGCTTCCCTTGCATTGTTGGTTTACTTTGCTATTTAGAGTCTAAACAAGGCTGGGGAAGGTACATGGCACTTTCCCTATTGCTGGCAAACTTGTATCAATCAATTTAAACTTCTTGATAGAATCATTTATGTCAGACAGAGTTTCCCTTTCCTTTCTTACCTCTTCCTTCTCACAGCTCAGTACTTGGATTTCATTTACTGGGACTGATAATCATGTTTTCAGTGTCAATTTAGGGAGACTAAATCTGGGGATGGATCCTACAGGCAGTCCTGGGGTTAGGTGGCTGTTGCTACTGATCCTGGGCAAAGCTGCTTTTTGCATTTGGCACTTAAGTGCTCTATCCACGGAAGAAAGGTTTGGTGGTGATTTATGACTGTAGCCTCTACTGAACATGCAAACAAGAATCTGCTTGTATTTGCTTTTAAACACAAAGCACAAAAAGCAGGCTTTAGGAGAGAAGGTGGAGAGACAGTGGCCTGGAGGGTACACCATGAGGAGGACCATATGTGGCCTGAACTGCAGATCAGTTTGGAAAGGATAAGGAGGGGTCATGAGAAGTTCAGAGACTATATCTAGAGCTAAGTATGGTATGTCTAAACGCAAGTGCTCTCCAGAAGATGGAAATCTCCCCTTCCAGAGCTTATGGCTTAGTATGTAGGAGGTCTGCTACCTGTGGCATTAGCTAGAGGTCATTTGCCATCCATATGCACGTACATATTTACATTTATGGAGTCAATGTACATTGACTTTATGTTTCATTTCAACAGCCAGTGATTCTAGACTTTTTTTTCACGGGCCCTGTAAAACTGATGGTGGAATGATTTACTTTGAGTGGAGTTGGGTGGATTGTTATATAGTGCATCAAATTATTTGATTAATTCAGCCACTTTTACAGCATGTGAATGACATACAAACTTCACCTGTTACGAGTTGATTTATAATTGTTTGGAAAAGACTATGTTTAAGTTTATGTCAACCTATAGGATATGCACGGTTGTTCACTTAGACTCTGTGCTATCCATAGTGTGGCTAGTCCTATGAATAGCATAATGTTTCATGCCGTGATTTTGGATGCCTGTGGGTTTGTATTGACAAGTTAAGCAAATGCCAAACATACATACTTTGTGGATACGTTTCATAGCTTCCCAGTGCTGGTACTCAGTATATAGTGATCTTTTCCCAACACTTATAGCTGTAAACCCACTTAGAAGACTATTGGAAAAATCCTGTGGATAAATGCTTTCAGTATATAAGGACAGTACAACTCAGACTGGACAGATTCAAAGTAAGGGAGTGAAGAAGAGTATTGTGTAACTTGATGAGAGTTCTTCAGTGGATGCTGGTGGGCTCTTCAGCCATCTCTAAACGACTTGAAGGAGAGCTGAAGGGAGAGTAACAAACAGGTGAAGCTGTCATGGGAACAGCAGGTTTTTGGACAGTAGCATGTTTGGAAAAACAGTTATGTTTCTGTTCTTGGCAGTAGCCTTATCCATTTGGGACCTGCATTCTCCCCAGCATCTGGCATTCCTGCTTGTCACCCACCTGAGTGCAGCTTCTATCAGGACCTGAGGTTTTTGGTATGTCCTTTTCCAGCTCCATAGTCCTACTGCTTCTTCTAGCCTAAGAGGAACCTGCCACATTTCTGGAAACTTCCCCTATTTAGCTTTGTGCAGGTCCATCACATGACATTAATCACCTCCTGGGAACATAAAATGATTGAGAGAGAAATACCAAGAAAGAGAAGGGGAGGGAGAGAGGAAATAAGGGCGTGGAGTATTGGTAGTGGGGAGGGAGAGTTGGGATACTTGTTCCTGATTATGTTTAAAGAGGAATCATGAGTCTGATGATCTTTGCATTCTCAAGGCTTCTAATCTGCTTGCTCTAATCCTCTTACAGCATCGGCTTTATGGGACTTTTATCTGATCTGTCTGTCTCTCAAACAATCTGTTGAAGCTTCCCATGTTGGGGTTGCTTTTGCCCCTTCCCTGGGGAGCCATCTGGTATCCTCTTGCCCAAATGGGATCATTGGGTTCTGCTTATTCTGGGGTCCATGAGTCTAGTCTGAAGTTATTTAAGACATGCCTTGGCTATTACCTTGAGTCAGCTGGATTTGGTGCAGCACTGGCAATGGGAGCTGTGGGACTCCTAGTTGTTTCTGCAATATAACAAAATTTACATTTGTGGTAAACCAAATTATGGAGATTTGAAACTGTGAAGAATGACCTGTAAGTGTGATGGATCATTTGGGGTTTGA
>WAAD01011767.1:361029-374714 GCA_013389945.1 Fregata magnificens
CCCCCCCCCGCAGTGATGACTCAAACTAAAATAACAGCTTTGGAGAGAATTGGTTTGTTTTAGGCTTCTCTGTTTATTAAACCACATGATATAACTAGAGTGGTTGAACTACCCTATTTCCCAAATTCAAATTCTCTTGCAGAGGGAATCATGAATGACTAGTAAAACACAATATCATCATGTCAAAAACGGAACTTCTGTGTTTTGAGCTAGAGAACTTTTGAGGGAAACTCCAACAGCATCTGTAGTAAACCTCTCCAAAGAGAACAGGGACATTTCATAACTTTTAGGAACTGCATGCCTCCCAGTTGAGCAAAGAGTTATTAGCAGACTCCTGGAGATTTTAGGCTGTAATTATCATATCCTATAAAGTGTTTATAACTCGGTCTCAATTACCAGGTAAGGTCAGGCCAGGTAGAAACAGCTAAGATTAATATGTGCAATTTGAATAGAAACAGAGTTTTCTCTTTTAACTTTGAGCATCAGAGAACATGTCCCGTGCTTTTGCATGGGAGAGGCTAATTCCATGCCACAAAAAAAATGGAGTCTCTTATGCCTCCCATAAAACCCCCTTCCCCAGGCTGTTGGAAGACCAAACACATTCTTTCTGTGAAGTATGGAAGAGAAGCATTTTAACTGAATGCTTTGCTGGGCAGTTGGTGATCCTGGAGGAAAGCAGTCGGCACCTTCTGGGAATGGTTTAACTCTTTAGAGTTGTATGAGGACCAAAGCCATTGTCAGTACAGTGATATTTGTCTGTCTCCACTGCACAAAACAGAGTAGGCTACAGCAGCAAGCTATTTGGGGTAGTAAAAAGTTCCAGGACCTTCTGTTTGTGTTTTGGTTTGTGGTTTTTTTTTAACTCAGCCTTGCATGCAATGAGGCAGAAGCTTTGTGGTTTGTGAAAGAATACAAAACCCACTCAGATATTGCTATTTTTGAGGACAAAAGCCTCACATGCCCAACATACACACAAACTGTGGGACATGGATCCTGCTGGCTCTCAATAGCTTCTCCTTCTGGTCCTGCTGCCTCTCTGTTGGAGTGCCAATCCACTGACTTAATGAAGGCTAACAGTATAATTAATCACACACACCCGCAGCACAGCAGTTCATGAGACCTGAGTAAATGTGACAGCTGCTCTGAGGGAAAAAGGGGGAAAAAAGACCACAATGATGACAAGAAGGAAAACAAGATCTTTGGTGAAAAGAAACAGTCAAAGCAAAAAGGGAGAGATCAGCAAAGAGGTGGGCTGGGAGCCTTTATGAGCAAGGCAGAAAGCAGTCTCCCCCTGCTGTACTGTTGTAAAGGGCATGAGATTCAGGAATCCACCCTGTCTCCAGACATTTCTGTTTTTAAATTCTCCTCCCTTTTCTGCTTCTCTTTCTACCCTTGGCGTCTACTTTCTAATAATTATGCTTGAGGTGTTTTCCTCATTTCTTTTTCTCTTGAATCCCTTCCTTTTTTTGTTCCCTCTCTTTTTATCATGGTTGTGCTGTTTGGTGTTTCTCCAGGTAGTGCATGGTCCTCTGGACCTTTTAGGTCTGATGGACAGTGTAAGAAGGCTTTGGTAACAAGTGCTAGTTATACTTTGGGGGGATTTGAGTGTAGCTAGTTTAGTTTGGAACTGATCAAAAGGCTATCTTTTGTTCCCTAAGATGCATGGGCAGTGGAAGAATGCTGATTTTGTTCTTGTCCCTGAACCTTATTCCCCCAGTATTCTTCTTTATTATTTGTGCTTGAAGTCTTTCTTTTGTATCCTCCGTGCACCTTGATTCTTTTCTGAGGATGATGGTATAGGAAAATTCCTTCTTTACCCTCTTGTACAGCACAGAGGCCTGTGGTGTGACCCAGGTGGCCTTTTGAGATCTGATGTGGTGGATGCGTTATTTGCTAGAGCAATGGAAACAGCCTCAAGCTTTAGAGGTGGAGTTAGAAGGGGAAGATCTGAGGTAACTGGTATTGTAAGTAAAAATTTGCAAGGCTTTCTTGTTTTTCTCCTCCCTGCAAGGTAGCTTTGTACCTTCTTGAATTAAAACTGTAGGGGTTAAGAAATTTTGTGCACAACTAAGATGTTACTTGCGGCACATCAGCATCCATGGCAAGTAGGTGGTGCAGATATTTTTTGCACTCAAGATGCCCGTACAGGTATTTTGGGTCAGAAAAAGGCAGGAGGGAAGATGCAAGAAGAGATTGTCTCTGATGGCCAGAATAGGGGTTGAAAGATATTAGCTGTATTCCTGATTTTGCCTGTAACTGTCTGTATGAACTTGAACACATCACTTCATATCGTCTCAGCTGGGGATGAGGAGAGAGACTCACTGTTGCAGGTTAGCCTTACACAAAGTGCTGTTCCGGGAATTCCCTGTAATGCTGTTTCAAGGGGTGACTTCTGTTCCTCTCTCAACCTCAGGGTGAGAGCAAGTGAGACACAGGAGGGCGTAATGCATTGTACTGTGGAGGACTTGGGTGCTGGCAGAAGTTGTATGCATTCTTATTTTACATTAAGGGGTGTCTAGAATCTTGGGTACAAAAAATTACATACACCCCTGTGTTTGGAGATACATCCAGGGATTCCTGTGCAGTCTCATAAAATGATTTGGGAGCTTTGTGATAAACATCAGCAAAATAAGACTTTGAGCTGTATCCACAAAAGAAAATGATGTGACCTGGTGCCATCTAACTGCCTCTCAGGTGCTCAAATCTCAATAGATGTTCCAAGTCCTTCTCCCCTCCTCCCTCCCCCCCGACTACTGCCCTGATGCTGGAGGTCATTAGGCTGCTGTGTTTTCTATTTCCTGAAGTGCCTAAAGCTCTGTGCAGAGTTATTCCTCTTGACAGTGCTGCTCAGCACCAGTGTCTAGCTTGTGTCTGTCGGGATCCATAATCTTGGCACTTAGGCTAATAGTTGCTCTCAGGAGTGCGGTACCAGATGGCACATAGAAACGATGGGAGCCTCCCTTTCTGTATGGCATCCCGGTGGCTGCAGCACATGTCCTGCCTGTGGGAGCCACTGGTTATGTAGCATTTCTCTGTCTGCTGTAGCCAGCAGATAATTTTGCAATTGAAGGTATAACTCTTTCTGCCCATTACTGAAGACTCTCTGCTCTGCTTGAAGTAATTAAATAGTCATGATGTTTGGGAGTAGAGTGAGAGCAAGCAAGCAAGCATACAAGTGTAAATGTGGCTATACAGTTTAGCCCTTAGGACACTCATTGGGCAGGACTTGGGAACCTGATTTTCTCCCCACAGTGAGGAATCTAATCATGTCCGACTGCAGCAAATGTACCCTTTCACACTCAACTCTTTCTGTACATCCGTGGGAGGGTTAATGCCTATGCCTAACTCAGGGTTGCAGTTTCCCGGCAGAGAGCTGAAGAGTGAGGGTTTGCAACACTGAGTTGTCCAAATCTGTCACTTCCACTTGGGATGGCACTGGCTGCTTGGAGGGATGATTGGAAGAGAGATTTGGTTTCAGATACTGAATATAACCATAGAAATTCCCTGGTTTATCAGAGATTGCACAGTGGTCCCGTTTCAGTAGCTCCCAGAGAGAGTAGGAACTTGAGGGGTTTTTTTGTAAAGATGAATGCTGCTCTCAAATATTTACTTGATGACACCCATGCTGGGAAGGATGGTTGAACTCTTATTTTACTTTCTTCTCCTTGCAAGGTATTATTACTTCTATTTGGTTTTTTTCTGATTTTCCTTTTTCTTTTTAAATGCAGCTGCAGTTGTGTCAGTAATTAGCTACAAACTTTGCAGTGATAACAAAGAATAAGAAGGTTCAGGGGAAGCAGGCAGGTTGCTGGTCTCTCTAGCACATCTGCAGGCCTGTTAAGTTAATTAGAGCTGCACTGTATAAATATTGAACTAATTTTAATTTCTTTTGCAGTTCCTTTGGTTTTCAAAGAGCTCCTAGCTCCAGATTATCCTTTTTGCTCTTTTATACATTTGAGAAAGAGGGGAATTGAAAAAATCCTTGTCTCCTAAATGTAATCAAATGGAAGAACCATTGTTTCTTGCCTTCCTGCCTACCCTCTTCAAATTAGTTTCTCTCAGACCCTCTGTCATGATATGAAATAAGGACTGTCTCTGTGGTTCCAGGGATGCCTCTTCCCATTCTGCTATCTTTGAATCCTGATGCTGGTGAGAACTGGGTTGGTGCAGGACTGCATGGAAGATGAGCAGAGTGCTACTTGAAGCTGCTTAGAGAAGCAGGAGGAGTGTCTGTGCCTGTGGATGGCACGCAGAAGTATGATAGGAGGCCCCTCTGACACACAGGCCAGAGGAAGGATGCTCAGAAACAAAGAAGGACATGCTAATGAGGAGGTGTAGTGTGGACAAAAATAAATACAGGCCAGATACCAGAGAAATTATTGGGAGCTGCTGTTTGACAAATTGCCTGCTGAAGAGAGATTTCTGGCTAAAGCACTAGCGTGGGTGGTCAGAGTGAGACAAGGGGCTGTTTCTGTCCTGGTGCTTTTTTTTTTTTTTTCTTGCCATAGGTGATCACTTATTGAACCATTGCCTCAGTTCCCCCAAGTATAACATGGTGATGGTGGCTCATGGTGCCTGCTCTTGGGACTGGAGGGTTTACGAGTTCAGTGGTGTGTAGGCAAAGAAGATAACTATTTCTTGCAGAGTGCCGTCGATACTGGGTTGTCTCCTTGATGCTATGCTGTACCTGGTTGGCCTGAGGTGGCTCCTGAAGGACTCATGTTGAGGGCCTCCGTGGGTTCCCCAGCCTGAGGCCTGCCAGACAGCCTGCACTGCTGAGCTCCCATGGTCCTTCTGTCCCTGCGTATTATCAGGCTCTCTAGTTTGCCCAGCAGGCCCCCATCACTTTGCCTGCTCTGGGTGTGACACTCCACTGCCCAGACCATGGCTGTGGGCTCCAGCACCCTGGTCTGCAGGGACAGTGCTGAAGTGAGGTGATGGACTTGGGTGTTGTCAGGATTTGGGATCGAGCCAGCATAACTGGGAAACTATCCTGGGCTTTTCCATCCTTAATGTAACACAGCTTTTTGGCACCCTGCATTCCTCCAGTGGTTTGGAGGTGGTGAGACTGGTACCATCCCCTTAGTGCAGGGAGAGACAGAAGGGCCTGGTGCTGATGGCCACCTTGTCAGAGGAGCACCGAGAGCATTTTCTTCTCTGAGACTGGGCACCAGCATGGAGCTCTCAGAAAAAGCACAAATTCTGTCTGAATGGCAGAAGAAATAAAGCCTTTTTTGGGGTGATCTTAAGCTTTTGACTACAGTGTCTGCTATCAGAGGCTTTTTTACCTGTGCCTCTATAGAACAAGGGGAGGGAAAAACACCCAGCTTCACTGTGGTACATTGATGAGATGTGTGTGGAGATTGTAAAGGGAAACTTGCTTGGCCTTTATTTCTTCTTCAGCATAGTTATATTTTAGCTGTGAAGGCATGATGAAGCTACAGGTTTTGGGGTGAAGTTGCCACAGAAACAGCCAATTTTAGCATCTTGGAAAGCCTAGAGATACTCCAGTTGTAGGCATCCTTGCTGATGGCCAGGGAGCGCTTCAGTGTCTAAGGGACAGTGGCTGCGGAGGGGATGCAGCCTGCCAGGCTTGTCTGGAGAGCTGTTGTTGCTGCTGACAGGGTATCTAGAAGGGATGTGGCTATGGCATTTCATTGTCAAAAAATAGCACAGTATTACATTGCATGCCATTTCTGTTACTCCAGTCCTGAAGATGATCCAGCCCATTGTTATGACATTCTGGTCCTCGTTTGTATTTACAGTACCTCCTACCTGAATGTCAGTACGTTTGTTTAGCATATTCCTGTCCTGTGCCTAGTCAGATTAATGTAAGTATTAAGTGAGATGTTCTCTAAAGCTGAATCCTGAGCAATGTTCTTACCGACTCCTTCCAACCCAAGAGCTCTCCTGCAAGCCAATCTGTTGTCATCACTGTTTTAACAAGGTTCCTACTTAGCTTTGGTTCTTCTGCAAATCTCTTTTCTGATTTAACTAAGAATGACTGTGATTATAAGAGAATACATGTATTTGAATATCTTTTTAACAGCTATGCTCATTGCTTTCTCACGGTTTGGCATTGCCTTTTAGTTCATTTCAGGACATACACAGAGTGGCTGAAATTTGCACAGTGGCTGTAGCTCAGAAGGATCTTCAGGGATGCGTGTGGGAATTGTATGTGCCTGTAACTGTCTGTTTTGTTGAGGGAAAAGAGAAAGGAAGTGGCAGAATTAGTGTTTGAGGGCATGTCTACATCACTGCTTGTGTAAATTTATGAGTTGGGCTTTGTGATAATATGTGGAAGTGAAGTTTTGTGCAAATGTGAGAATAAACCTTTCAACGTGCAGATGGGTGATTTCTTGATAAGTTTGTGTGAATGCGCAGCTGTTTGTGGAAGAATGTGCTTGTCAGCACATGTAGATATATATGCTTATGATGGGAGACTTAGAGGGGTGCTATTTCTGTTATCCATAAGCTTAAATTCCTGCACAGACAGGAAAGAATTTCTTTTGGTTTGCTTTTGTATGTCCGTTTTTGTGATCAGCTGGTACAGCCATGAAATCAGTGGTTGGCCAGACTGAGTGTTTACACAGCTTAATGAGAATGGCTCAAACAAGACCACCCAGCTTAAAATGCTGTGTAGTGGAGATAGAGAGCAGAGAGCTGGAGAGCAAAGATCTCTCCTGCTTTGAGGCCAAGGGAATGAGGAAGCGCTGCCTGGCCAGTTACAGGATCATTGTGTTTCCTTCAACATGGCAAATGGTACAGTGACCCACACTGAGCTGACTGGAACTGAAGATGCTCAGAGAGTTCCCAAACGCTTGCTGGATTTTCCTGCAATACTGAAGTCGTCATCTGTTTTCAGCCTCAGGCTCTTACAGAGCTGGTGTTGTAATGCTCCTGTCACAGTTTACTATAAAAGCCAGGATCAATGTTTCAGTCATTTCAGTGGCCCAGGTCAGAACAAGGAGAGTTGCAGTGCTCCCATTTGTGCTTGCTGCTTCAGGTGAGGAATTGCATCTGGCTTTCCTAAAAGAGGTGAGAAGTTGATGGCAGCTGCCAATTGTGAGATGAACATAAGAGTGGCCATACTGGCTCAGAGCAAGTATCCCATCTCCAAAGCATCCAAAAGTGGGATGTCTGTGGGAGAGTATAAAAACAAGGCAGGCCGTATTACACTTTCTAGTATACTTTCTGTCCAACACTTTCCCAGCCTCAAGCCAAGTGTTGGAGGGAGGAGATCATGTATTGACATCCTTCCTCAGCACAGTGGGGTCCAGGGGACTCGATATCAGCAGAACCTCTTCTCTGCTCCTTTGTGCTTGCTCTTCTAAAAGCCTCTGGCATTTTGCTGAGGAAAGGAAAGGATACCATTGTCAGAGAAGAAATGTTTGTCATACACCCAGCTTTCCTGCCCTGTGTGGTGTTACTGTTTGAGAGACTCTTCACAAGGGGCAAAAATGGGAGACAAAACATGAACATTATCTGTAAATTGTTATAGTCTTGGTTGCCACTGGCATGTGGTATAACTGTGTCAGGAGCAGGAGAAACCCATGAACAGAGGCTGTTTTGTGGAAACCAGGCATGGGAGCTGAAGCACTGGTCCCAGGAGTGAACCTGGACCTCCAGAGAGCAGCCTGAGGACGTTCTTCAGTCTGTGGCTGATGCGAGGGAATTAACTCTTACATTACAGAGCTGCTCAGTGTGTGTATGCGTGTGCATGTGGCAGTGGTGGAAGCTTGGAGGCTGACTATGCAGAAGACTTTGAGTGGTGAACAAGGGAGGGTTCAGCTTGGAATGCTGGTCTTTGGGCTGGGTACTCTGCAGTAAGAGTATGTAGGAAAGTTGATGAGCTAAAGAAGGGCTATTTGTTTCTGCCTTGTGAACTCAGTCACCTTTGCTTATCTTTCTTATAGCTTTGAAAATACAGAGACTGCTCAAACTGATTTATAGCTCTACATCTAGTGATAATACAGTGAGGCCTATGAGGAGTCTGAACTAGTCTTAATGGTCTTGATGACCTGCTATGTGATTTGGTTCTTGCAAAAGCTGCTGAGACTTATCACTGTAACTAATATATTGATAGGTTTGACAACACAGTCTCTTTTGACAGCCTTGTGTGTGTTGGAATTTGGGAAGCAGCTTGAGGTATTTCTTGTAACAAACCTAATGGGACCATAACTAACCAAACAGAAGGCAGTAAAGGATAAATCAGTTTTAGCAGGTCTTTTATTAAAACAATGAACAGCTACCTGTCATGCATGGGGAGGGACTGCAAGTCAGATCAGTGGGAACTGAATGCTGTCTTACTGCTGAGGGGATAAGTTGATGTGAATAACAGAGGATTCAAAACTATTACAGGATTTTCTTTTTTGGATATACATTCTGCTGTATTTGATCACACTGTTGCCTCACAAGAAGGTGAGGAAGAGCCTAGAAGAACTTCAGACATGTGTTAGCACTAGACTTAAGGGTCAACAAACAAGAAAGGATAAGATTGTTGTTATTTTTTCTGGATGTTATTCTGTTTACTAAGATGACAGAGCAGTCTTACAGATGCAAAATTTTATAGTGTAACAACAACAACAGTTTACTACTTTATGTTATATCAGATTTCCTGAGATTTAATGTAAGCTTGGGGAGCTGGATGTTATTTCAAACTGGGATTCATCTCTGGAAATGATTCTCATATACCTTAGATTAACTTGGAATGAGATTGAGAGTCTTCCTTAGCATATACTTCATGATGTGAAACTATCAAAGCCTTTATTTCTTGAAAACATCACTTAGGTCGTATGGTCATCTCTCCTATCTATTTCTAAAATTGAAATATTCATTTCATATAAATAACCACTCAAAAATATTCACTAAGTCAACTCAGCCCTCAACCTATTCCTCTGAGAAGACAGGCAACTGTCACTGCAGTCCCAGAAAGTGGAGACATTGGTATCTGGTGGGCTTGAAGAGTCTTCATCAGAAGACATCTTGCCACAGTTCCTTCATGGACCATGTTTCAAAACATGGTTTTGAAAGAGTAAGTCTTTGTGAATGCATCAACTAACAGCACTCACTGTAACTTTATCTTTCAAAATGTGTACCTTTCCAGGGTTGTTTTATGTTAGATATTTATTCTAATTTTTTAAAAGGAAAACTCTAAAGGAGAGGAAAGTGCTTTAGTTGCAAGTAAACCATGGCAACCCTTACGCTGCAGCTGTTTTTAAGGTGACTGAACAAAAGCCTTGAACAGATCAGTATAAGGTCTTAAATTTTTAATCTACCACAGTTAGAGAAAGCATGTGGCAACTCTTAAGACCAAGGGTTGATAGACTGTAGAGATCTTGAGGCTGTTCCAGTGCAGGCACTAATATGGGATCCTGTTAAGATGGGTAACAAGCAGTGTGCAGGATGTAAACAAACAGCTCTGCCTTACACAGACACCTGATGTTGTCTAAATCAACACTAGCTTTTCTAAACTAGGCAGACATTTATAGTCCTTCCTGCCTTTCTTTTTCCAGCAGGAGTGGGGAATGTTTAATTCAAGCAAGTTTAAGACAAAGAAAAAGGGTTTCCAAAGAAGTGTGGGGAAGGTGGTGGGCTGGAAGGAGAGGGAGGTTTGGAGTGTGTCAATGTGGTGACGGAGCAGTGGCGTGGGTAACGCAGAAGCACATCAGAGTCACACCTCGGTTTACCCTGTGTGTGTCTTTCGCTGAGCTTACCAGCAGGCTTTTCTTAAAGGGGTTTCTTTGAATCTGAGGTGAACCAAAAATGGGGGACACATCCTTTAATAGGTTGATCACTGATGCCAGTGCTACTTTTTCCTCACTGCTGAAGTTCATGGTGTTTGGTATCAAACGGATAGCAGGGGCTAATGACCTGCTTTCTGGGTTACATTTAGGTGGGAGGAAAGGCTGCTCCGATTTGAAAATTACTATTACCTTCCCAGATTCAGTTTGGTATTCCAAAGGACTCTTTTCTTTCATGCTTGGGCCTTTCTGCCACGTGCACTTTCTTGTGTTTCTCCTTTCTTATTACAAAACATCATGCAGGTGAAAGGACTGTCTGCCGTAATCCTTGCTGCTCTGCAGGAGACTTCTGGAGTGATCAGGGTGTTGAATAAGCTGCAGTGGCTTATACTGCCCTAATTAAATAGTGCTTGTTCTGAACTTGTTACACTTTCCTTCCCTGTTTGCAAAGTTCTTATGGCTGCTCTGTGGAAAATCCTAGCTTCAGTATATACTGGATACTTGTAAGTCCCAGTGCTTACATTTTGGTGAACCTGGTGGGGCTGGGAGGAATGTGCACAGCGATGGGCAGAGCAGGGAAGGCTGTTCATGCATTTGTTTTGTCTCTGTAGTTTCCATGGTTTGATTTGGGCACCAGCATACATTGACTAGATGGGGTGAGGAGTATGGATGTAGGTTGGAGAGGTGAAGTGTCAGAGAAAAAATGTTTTATAAAAATTATTAATTTAAAGCTTCAAAGGGCCTATGAGATCATTCCAGCATCTGACCCTCTATATATCATGAACTGTAGATTTTTCCTGACTTATTCTTGAATTTAGTCAAACCACCTCTGTGCATTTAACACATTTGTTCCCATTTTGGTTTGAAAATGAGGCTTGCGTGTCTTATAATAATGACAGGTGGTTTATCTAGTGACATATTCTTTACTAGTTCTTGATTAAAAAGAAGGGAAGCCTTATTTTTTTTAATTGAAAGCCCTATATATAAAGGATCATAGCCACAGAAAGCTGTTGTGGTTGGAGTGGTTCTGCTGGAAACTTGCTTGTGGCGAGGGATGTTACCAGCACCGTGTGGTGGAGGATTAGCAGAGAGGTGCTCAAACCCCATTCTGCCTGCGTTTGCTTTCTGCATGAGTATTAGAGAGTGATGGCCTAGCTTGGCAGGAGGGGGAGGGTGCCTGTTGGGCTCAAGTGCTGCAGATGCTTTGTAACATTTCAGCTCTTTGTTCTGTCTGAATAGAGCAAATAAGGCAGTCAGGCTAATTTGAAAAGATGCTCGATTAGGCATGGAGTGTTTAATATTCGGCTGCCATAGAGCCTCCATTTTGCCTTCCCAGAGCTCCAAATGGAGCCTGCTGCTTTCCCTCTGCAGAAGTCCTGGGCTAGATGTGATATCTGATGACAGACGGGCTGAAACAGTGAAGTTACACAAGCAGGTTCTCTGGTGCGTCCTCCTGCAAAGTCCTTGTCTCTCCAGGACAGCCTGTGAGCTACAGCAGGATGTTGTGTTGATGGCTAGCGGGCAGCCAGAGTCCACAAGGACCGTCAGCATCTTGCATCAAGCAAGCCAGAGGCAATGGTTTGTCAATTAATGTGTAAATTAATTGTGGTGAGCCCTTGGTGTGTTACCCCTTCCAGTTAAGTGGCCTTGCTGAATAAACAAGGATTATCACTCTGAGTTTTCAGCAACCTCTGCAGTTTTTGAAGTATGGGAATAGCATGCTTAATTCAGTGCACGTTGGCTTTGGATTCAAAACACCAGGCCGGTTGCCTCCTCTGATGGCTGGACAGCCCTGCTTCCAGCCGCAGTGGCTGTCGGTCTTTCTGCGCTGCCTGTCACCGACTCAGCCACCAGCCTGTTGTATAGCTTCTGTCGCTTCAACCTTCTGTGCCTCTCCAAAACCAGGAATAACGATCACTTTACAGGAGGGCCGTGTAATGTTTAATGTTTGCTTTAAGATCCCTAGGAGTATCTAGGAGCAGCTCTCTATCTAGTTATAAATGCCTACGACCAGTATAATAGTGAATATGTAAGAGTCTGTTGGTTTTGTAAGCCCTAGAAAGCTTACTGTTTTGCACAGCAAGCATCCTTCTTCAGCTGTTCTTCTTATTTCTTTTATAAAAAACATGTTGAAGTACATCATGTTTCATGTTGAAGTATATCATATTTGAGTGGAGTAGAGGTAAAGGAGGAAATAGTGAATTTTGAAATAGATTTATTTTTCCTAATAATTAAGAAATAAAATTTCCCACATGCTTAGGATTATACCTTTCAAATGTGACAGTTGTTACCACTAGTGAAGCAAATAGTTTTCAATAAGGAGAAATATATGTTACTGCATATGTCCCAGTGGCAGAGTTCATAATGAAAGACATTTTCACTGTCTATTTATACTGATAGGAAAGAGCTTTGATCAGTTCTGGAAATTTCCCTGTAGTCTGTTCTATCCAGAGCATTTTGCAGTGCTGTTGTATTGCCTATAGCATTGCTGATCTTGCCTATTGAAAACTCAATTATTGCTCCAAATTCTGCTTGTTTGTGTTTTTTGTTTGGGTTTTTTTTTTTAATTTTAGTTAAACACAAATATGTATACTAGATCACCGAAGACAGTCCTTGTGGATAGCACCCATTAAAAAGTCTTAGGCAGACTTAGCTGGCATCTTCCATTAGCCATTTAGTGTATAGAAAAATGGAACTGTTTGAAATGGGTATGTGTACACGTGCACCCACAAAGAGGCTTGCACACCATAGGGAACTTTTGGTCTTTATTTTAAATAGTGATACATGCAAACATTGGCAGCCCCATTTATTTCTTTTTTATAAGTAAAGCCTATCTAATCATTTTGAGCAAATTTAATAATTATGTGTAATGACTGAATTAGGGCTATAATTTAAGGAAAAAAGAGTTGATTCCTTGAAATGTTTGTCTTATCATTTAATTGAAAAGTAACTTCTTTCCCCCTCCTACATAGGCTAAATGAGCCCTATGTACTATCTCAGCCTCTTTGAAGTTAAGCGTCCTGTAGACACTCTGCTCATTAATACTGGGAAAGGAAGTAGAAGCGAGTTAGAGGAGGTTAGCAGCACTTTTTTGGTGTTGCTATTCTGTAAGTAGGCAGCCATGACGATAGCTGCATTTTCAGAGTGTAGGAGCATCTGGAGCTTTGCTTATTGATGACCTTCAAAAATTGTTTAGATTTCTGAGTTTGGGCACCTAGTCTTTAAAAATGTTTGGACTATGCCTGTTCTTCTGTAGTGTTACTTTATACTACCCTCTGTATAAAATAAAAATGTAATAATTGCATAGACTTAACTGGCAGGTGCTCTGATCTTCTTGAATAGAATTGCAAAGAATTTTTATCTAATTCTGTTGTACTATCTGGACTATATTTCTTATTGGAAAGGCTGGGGTTTTAGTCACCACTTCTACTTCCAATATTATGAAGTGTTAGAGATTCATCTACCTTTTTATTCTTGCTAAGAAGATCATGTAATGCTAATTATAGAGGAGAGACCTGAAAAATCCTTTCTCATCGTGCTGCTGAGCCCTGCTTTGGGTGCTGGCCTGAGCATGCAGACCCAGCTGGAGTACCTTGAGAGTGAACCTGTGCCTAGCCCTGGAGAGAAGCATAGCTGCTTGAATGGATGTGAAAGTGTTCTTTCTGTTAAGCAGATCATAAGTACTTGACTGCTGAACGAGGTGGGGACCCTGGTGATGCAGGGTGCAGAGAAGGCGGAGTTACTGAATGCCTTCTTTGCTTCAGTCCTTACTGCTAAGGCTGGCCCTCAGGCATCCCAGCCCCCAGAGGGGAGAGAGAATATCTGGAGTAAGGAGGACTTCCCCTTGGTTGAGGAGGATTGGGTTAGGGATCGCCTAGGCAAACTGGATCCTCACAAATCCATGGGCCCCCACAGGATGCACCCATGAGTGCTGAGGGAGCT